>KL256417.1:0-29973 GCA_000699545.1 Podiceps cristatus
CCGGTGAGGCCGGTCCCACCGGGCCGTGGGTGAGGGCGGGAAGCAGGTGTGAGCGGTCGCGTTGTCACGACAGAAAGTCAAAGGAGCAGCGATACCAGAAGCCCCGCGTCCTTTGAGGTTGACATTCAGTTACAGAAGGTTCTATCTGGGAGGGCTCTCGGGGTTGCCTGCCTTGGCTTTCCTGGAAAGGGATTAGTTGTCGGCGAGGTGGTTTTGTTTTTTTGTTTTTGGTTTTTGTTTTTTTTTTCTGAAAGACTCCAGAGTCTTGTCAAGTTCCCGGTGTTCGCAAAATGGATCAATCCAAACTCGGTTTCAGTCATCCAGTACGCGGGCAATGGGTTTTATTCAGGATCCCGTCGATACACCCATAAAAACACAGCAATTTGTATCATTTTCCCGCATTTCTTGCTTCGGTAACGTTTTAAGAAGAGTAAAGCAAGCTACTCCCTTATAGTTAGGAAGCCGAATGTGCCAGGAAGATACAATGTCCATTCACTCTTAATTTAAGATCGCACATCCAGACCCTCTTACGAGAAAACGCCACAAAATCTGGCTCCCCTGAACACAAGGTCTCCTGTGTCTTAAGGCCCCTAGTCTAGCGCAATTGCAGGCAGCCCTTTCCCTTCGGGGGTTAAGCGACGTGCCTGCGCTTAGAAATTAAACATTTTGACAACGGGGGGGTTGTGGTGTGTTTTATAGAACACAAAATTCCACCTGGCCTTAACATCAAGGGCACAACAAGCATGTTGAATGAGTTACACTACAATCGTATTTACATGCGCTTTGTGCAAGATGGGATTTCGCAGACGGCAGTCACGACGGTCCTTCTCGAGGAATTTCCCCTCAGCCGTATTGTCAGGGTTATGCTGAGCTCATTGGGGATTTGTTCACACACAGTAATCACCAACCGATTAAAAATTCCTCTTCAAAAGACTAAGAAATAACCTATTTGTGGTTAGCATTTAATGTTTTGGCTTTTGGGTCATCACCTATATACTGACTTGTACCCACATTGAGAGGAATTTTTTGCTCGCTCCCTGCCAATGCTTTTCTTTCATGGCGTTTGAAATTTGCAACTCGGATAATGTTTGTGAAAAGGAATTCAAGCAGTTTGATTATCCAAGATTTAATTAAACAAACAAACAAACAAAACCAAGGAGGCTCCTGGTTTACACATCTGTGTGCAGCTCTCTAGGCGTAGAGCATAGCTGCTGTATTGTACGCGTTAGCTGTTAGCATACGTGCTCGTAGGGCTAATAATCTAATAATCGAATTTATTGCTTAAGGTGAAACGAAAAAGCAGAAAAGAAGATGATTCAGTTGCCCGAAGCGTTTGCAACAGAGTCACAGAGGGGAGAGCACGACTGAGTAAAGGCCAGAGCTGTTCTTACCGATCGAAACGGGCAAGCAGCTGCCCTCTGAGCTCCTGCAGTTGCCACCGTTCTCCTGCACCGGTAGCCAACAGAGGGCAGTGGTAGCCCATAGACTTTTTAAGCTCTTCATTTCCAGACTTACACACCGTGTCGTGGGTCTGTGGAGGTTAATCAATAGCAAGAAGAGGTGGAAAAACGGCCATGATGTCAGTATCTATGGGCAAAACCCAAATATGTTTTAAATTTCACTTTGTTTCTACAAACTGGGGATTGCAAAATATCGTGTCCTCGCAGAATATCTCACTCAAGCGTGTCTGGTCATTTTTAGTACGAGTACGTAGTTTTCATTTATGTCCTAAGCACTGAGGCAGGGTTGTTGTTGCAAAGTAGCAGTTGTATAAGACCCCAGAGAGAGCTACAGTTGTGCAGCAAACTGAAATTACGTTTGGCCTTACAGAACCCCACTGAGACAGGTAACATTTTTTGTTACTTAAGCCTCAAATATGAACAAGAAATATTTTTCTAGAAGTATGAAAATGATAGCGATTGGGGGGGGGGGAGTCAATCTGAAATTGTAAAGAGAGAAACTAACCAAAAAAACCATTTTCAGTTTGCTGAGGGGTGTAAAATTTTTAATTTCTTTGTAGTTTAATTTCAAATGTCTAAAATCTTACATTATTATCTCAGACTTCAATCAAAATAATAGGATCTTTCATACACAAAGTGTTCACATGTCCCACCTGTGGCCACATCAAAACCTTTGAGTTAGTGAAGTTTATCAAACCATATCCTTTTCTTTGAACAGTTTTGATTTTGGTGCCATGAAATGCTTCAAGGGAAAATGGTGTGCTTCCAAAAAAAAGTAATAGTCCGTCTGTTTTGTTTTAATCTCCTATGCTCACTCATCCTCATATCTAATCTGAGTTCCCAGTTTATAAACGCTTGAAGGTTTTGCAGAACAGAAGGAACTCTTTATTATAAATTATTATTATACTTCAAGATTAAAAGCACTGTATAAATACAAGGTATTATTAGAATACTGTATTAGCCTACACCTATTTCACCTAATAAATTCCCCATGGCAACTCATGCAATGTAATACCTAGTTTTATACCCTTTGACCCAAGGACAATTACCTTTTTTTTTTTTTCCCCTCTGCTACACCATTTTGCCTTTTTTTTGGTGTGTGTTTATACTGGAATTCCTACTAAGTCATCTTAAGTCTAGAAATGTGAGAAACCTGTGAACTTGGAGACTGTAGTAAAGGCCCCAGAATGCTGAAGGGATTCCAGAGCTCATGTTTACACCTCGGTTGTTCTCTCTAATGTTCCCCAACCCCGAAGTATCTCGTGCATGTGTGTTGTCATTAACGTGCCATCATCTCTCTGGTATGTTATTCTCGACACTAATGATAGCGTAGAATGAAACTTCTCTCTCAGAGTAGTTTCTTTCTTCACAGTTGTTTTCCAACATGCAACTGAATCACACTATAGGATTTCCTCTCTGTAAAGTATCTTTGGTGTACTGCTATCATGTCTCGCAGGCATATTTTAAACCTGGGCTTGAGAAGTCACTAGACATTTCAAATGTACGTTCTTAAATCATTAAGTGCGACAAGTAAATAAGAACTCACTGCTAAATTAACTTGGAAGGTGATTAACTCCAAGATGGAGACAAGTGAGATGGTTCACTATCTCATAAAAGTTGAAGTTGTGTTTTAATTTGATACGGGCCTCTCAGCAGGATCGCATGGGTGGTTACAGGACATGAAGGCATCTTTATGTTCTTATGAACACAGACCTTTTGTACGATTCTTTAAAAATAGGTAGCACTCTGATTTTCACGCTGCAGGAGATTTCCCTTCAAGTGTAATCGGAAGAAAAGCATTGCAAATTTTCAGGACAGATACAAATAACAGGAACTGGAATTTGTTCTATTTGAGGGTGCCCTTGGGTAAGTCCTTTGCTTCAGTTTCTCCATCAAATGAAAGCAGTACTTCATGCACTACTCCATGCATGCAGTCAAATGAGTATTTTGAGGCTGACCTTGGTGGATGAAGAAATAATTTGAGAAAGAAAATGCACCCTGAGGAATGTAGTGAGGGGTAATTAGCATTCACATGTACTCAAATGTAATCTTGTCCAGTAAATGTGGCAATGCTGTGGCTGCTGAGTGTCTCTGTTGAGATTGTCCAGAAAGACAGAGAACACTTGGAGGAACAGCCGTGCCTCAAGGCTGCTCAGAACCGAGGATGACGCTGAAATGGAAACTTCTAGTATCCCAGGACAACATTTGATATACCCTTGGGGAAGCAACTTCCCCAAGTCCTGTTACCAACAGCCACGTTACAGGAGAGGGCCTAACCGCGTAACGCGTGTACTCAATGGAAAGGTGTTTTTCTTTAGTTACCTCATGGGTTGACTGTTGAACCCATTGCAGGTTCAGATAACCAAGATAAGTCTCTCAGCTTAAGTAGCGAAAAAAACAGGAATCTTTACTCCTGCCCTGAATACAGAGAACTACCCGCTAGGCCCTTTACTCGTTTTTCAGTCTCTATAGCCTGTGGAATTGGAAGATCAGTCAGTTATAATGTGCTCTCTTACTTTACATTTCCATATACCATGTTCCCTGACATGTATCACAGAGAAACTACTGTTCTATTGATTTTGTTTGCTGTCTAAAGCCATTGTTAACTGGCACCGTGTAGATATTTCAGATGTACGAAGGCAGAATTTGCTGACTGTGGAGAGCTTACGGCCTACAAGCCCAGGATGCATTAAAGAAATCTTTGCCCAGTGGATAAAAGGAGTGTCCTGTGGTCTTTCATGTCTCAACTACTTCCTAGAACAGGGGTCCTCAGGGAACGGGAGGTGCTGGGCACGTTGCTCCGTTACCAAAGATACAACCAAGATTCACAGCAAGCAAAAGCCACAGGGATCAGGAAAGAAGCTGGCTTGGGAGTATTATGCCCAAGTAGGAGAGATGTGGGTGGAGATTACCAAGCACGGTAAAGGTGAGGGTGGAGTTGGACAGAGGGGCAAGGAGCTTGGATGGAGCACAGAAGGAGAGAACAAATGGGGAAAAAATACTCGAGGGCCTCAGAACAAGAGGGACTGTGGCAACCTTGATCTGAAGGGGCTGGAAGAAGCAAGGCAGGCCTGGGGTGAACCTTTGCAAAGCCTTGGGGAAGGAAAGAATGAATTTTTTGGACGTTGTTAAGGAAGAAGCAGCAGTTGAACAATCACCTTGAAGAATTCGTCCCATGAGTAAGGGGTGATTTAGCTCATGAAGCCACAGAGACATCTCTTACGGAGCAGGGGAGCACCATTTATTAGGGTGGTTATTGTCGGTGTTTGGCAGAGGCAGGGGCAGTTGCAAGGAGCCCAGTGATGCTGGTGAAGCCATTTTTCATTTGTTCTAGGTAAAATGTGTGTTCCAGACACTGTTATCTGAAAGGCCTTAGTTAGGATTTTGGTTTTGTACTGTGTTTAAGCATTAATAAATATTGCTGAACTGTATTTACTCTAACTTTTTAAAGTATTAATTCATTTGGGCAGAATGCAAAACTTCTACGGGTTCTTTTTTTTCTTTTTTTGGGAGGGGCTTTCAACAAAAGACATTTGGGATTCTGAACCTTACTAAAGGCAGAAGGATATTTGCTGTTCAATCTATAGTGAATCTCCCTCACTGATACCTGAACGTGCTGCAGTTGTAACTACCTGTGCGAGGATGAGACCCGTGACACTGAGTAACTGTCATGAGTGATTTATGACAATAAATCATGTTTGTGACAAAGTACTGACCAGGTTTTGCACTGCCTGAGCTTGCATTCAACCCAAGAGATGTGCTTGACCCATAATCCTTCAGAGATGTTTCATGAGTCCAGGACCTTAATGCTGATGTCTTGGCCAGATTTAGTTCAAGTAATTATCTCCTGCCCTCTTGAATTCACATCTAATTTCAAGAGCATATGAGATGCGTCACTTCCAGGTCTAAACTTCAAGCAACGTCATTTGCATTAAAACATCTTGCTGCTTTCCCGTCCAAAAGTCATTCCATTGCATTGACAGATGAAACAATGTAGGGATTTTTGGTTTGGCTTTCTGCCCCGTTGGCTCTCTCTTACTCTATGGCCAAAAGACAATTTAGAAGTATTGTGTGTTTATTTTTTTTCTTATTTTTGGTTCTTTGTCCTTCTATTGCTTTAACTACCATACAGGCTGTCACTGAGTAACTTCAGTGAATGCTTTGTCACCATAGTGCATGTTTTTTTCATAGTATTACGGAAATACAGGATATTATTATCTAGTACAACTATATTATTTTGTGGAATTCCCCAAACCATTTGATTCCCTAAGAAACTAATCCTCATTATTTTTTTTTTTTAAATGGAAACTGTTAACTTGTTCATAAATAGCTTCAACATGAGTGATCACCATGAGTCTCCAAGAAAGGCTATGATGGCTCCTGAGTCTCACTGATTCAGTGTTGAGCATGAGGAAATCATTCAATTGTTTTGAAGCTGTTTTGTTCTTCTTGTATAAAGAAAGGATAATATTATTTATCTAGCTTTACTGGAGGTATGCACGCTTAATCATTTGGTGAGTGTCACCTATTCTGAGCTCTCTGGACCGAAGGTTCCACATCAGCAAGTGCCAAACATGAATCATAATCTTTGTTTTTCATAATGACTGCTGTTATGATAATGACCAATGTTATTCATTTATAGGCCAGATTAATATTTCCAGGCATCATACTTCTTTTGTGATTTGTTTCATTTTTTACTGTCCGAATTGGAAAGCCAGCAGGCAAGCAGACAGCCTTAGGTGACCCAAATAAAATGACAGGCAATTTAACCTAAGCACTGATAAATCCCTGATAAATTTGCTGAAACCAGAGATTTTTTTTTTCCCTTTGGTTTCCTCTCCTGCCTGGCTAAGGCTGGGTATGACCTCCTTTATGATGATTGACAAGGAGATAGTATTACTTTGAAAATAATTCTGGTATGTTTCTGAGTCAGAAAGGAGAAAGGTCAGTCCTCTTCCTTATTTATTCCACCGGTACTAGGGAAGGAGCTCCATCACCAGGATCCAGTTCCCATTTACCTCTCCATCCTGTGTTTCCCAAACAATAATTGGTACACAGCCACCCGTGGCCATAAGTGGCCTTCTAATGACATCACCTTAAGATGCAAAGACAAATAGTATGACATACCTGTTTCTACTTATTGTTCATCACTTTCACTCAGAGCCTTTCACTGCTTCCGCACGCTCTTCGTTAGTATTTGACATTTGTATGATTACATTGCTCTTTATATCCAAAGCACGGCATGCCTAGTATTAGAACGTTATTAAGCTTATTACCTTGCGAGATGGATGTGTGCCTTCAAAAGCCATTATAATGGCTGCGGTTTCATTACTGCGGAACTTCCTTTAAAGCCAGGTAATCTCCACACAGATCTCTATAGATACTCATTCTTCACAGAGATCATTTGCAATTTCATAGCAAGTTTTGGTGTCTAGCTTTTTTTTTTTTTTGCTTGCTTGCTTAAAATATTTAGTCCTACAGGAAGATCCTGGCTGAGCTGACCAGTGGTTTGTTTTCCGCTGGTTAGATGCAAGATGAACCTCATTGAGCAGGCTGCTTTGCTAAATTTCTTTGACAAATATGCCTCTGCCTTGACCTAGAGGAATCATCTCCGGTGCTGACTGGAGGTATCGAGCCTTTCAATGATAAAATGTTTCCTTTATAAAGCTTACTAAGCAACACAGCTAAACTTAGCCCGAGTTGCAAATCCTTGCTCTCCCACTCCACCTTCTGACCTGTTGAAATGGGCACGCACTGAATGCTGGCAGAGCGTAGAAGCACATGTAGCCTTTTACAACCAGATTCTGATCAGTTCAGGTGCAGGTAGACAGCTCACTCTTTATGCAAGCTTTTGGAGATGCTGCAGCCTTGCAGGAAGACTCATCTTTGAAGAGGAGGAGGAGGGAAGCCTTTTGAGGCTATTCGTACAAATAATGTTTAGAATTTATGTCTGTCAGCATAGTCTCTGGGCAACTTAATAATAAACACATGCCAGGCAGATTATCAGAATTAAGATAGTGAGGCAGCATGATTTCCTATGGCACCCAGAATAACAGAATGATGTTCCATCTCGCAATTTACGCTGAATATTCATGACAATGTGTCCTAGAGAGTCTTCTCCCGAGGGCTGCTCAGGGCATACTCTGAAGTCTGTGACAGATCAAAGATAATCTGCTTCTGTTCATCCCAAGAGCAAAAAAGACCCCATTCTTACCCCCTTTGTTGTGTTGCATTTAATCTTTGGCACACAGATATATGTCATATACAGTCATCTTTGACAAAGAACTAACCTAACTGCAGTGGCAAAGCAGGGCGCGGGGAAGCAGGGGATGTCTTGAACAGAGTTTCATAGGTAATTGCTGCTGATTTATCAAGTCAAAGTCAATGTTCAGGCTTGTATTGGAATAGAATAGAAGTTGATGTTTTCTGCCAGAACCTGCTGGAAGACTCCAGTCAAAAAATGCCAGGGATAATGAGGAAAACCAGGGTATTTTGTGCTAAGACATTTTTCAAAATTACGTAATACAAAAAGCATTACTTGCATTATAGATCTGTCAGTCCTTGTGATGAGGGAATGCATTCTCTCAAAGAGGAGAGACAAATTCAGAAAAAATACCAAGTAAAGGAGATAAGCCCTGACAACGTCCATGCGCTTCTGAAGGCATATTAAATGGCCTGCATGGCAAAAGCAAATTACAACTGTTCTTGATCTATAGATCTCTCTATGACAAATGGGTCTAGAAGTGAAAATAATCTCAGGATCTTATCCTCTCATGCTGATGAAGTGAGAAAAAATTCTATTACATTAAGCAATGGGCATTGCAAGGAGCTCAGCTGATGAGGCTGCAAGCTAAAAGCCAAAATATACGGGATCCGACGTAGGCAGCAGCCCTTGCACGTTGTTGGAAAGTCCCTGCAGGATTATTAAATGCACCGAGAATTCTGTCATCTGTTTGTCTAATACAGGAGTAAATACTGATCATCTTAAAATATCAAATGAGATCTAGGAATATCTCTTAAAACATATTTTTAAATACTGCAGCATGACTGCAACCCAGCCCGTTGCAATTAGCAAGCAGTATCAAAGCAATAGTCATCCTCGCGCTTACACGGCGGCTTACATCACCACAGCTTTATACAAACAGCAATTAACCCTCTCAACAATGCTGGGAAGTGTCATTATGCCTGTTTCAGAGATGAAGCAACAGAGAGAGAGAGGCAGAAAGATTTGCCCAAGATTGCCCAGCAAGAGAAGAGAAAAGTTCAAGAGTTTAAGGCTTTCAAGTCGGTATTTCTTTGTCCATGTCGTGGCAGACCCCCTCCTTGCCTGTGAGTGGAGTTTTGTATTTATTGCCTTTGCTTTTGCGGTTCTGGTGGAGAGGGAAAATTTAATATCTTCTTCTTGCATTTGGTTTTGGTTGATTTGGGGTTTTTTAAATGTGGTAGAGACTGGACAAAAATCTTGGCAAGAAGGGACTCTCCAGCAAGCAGGACTTAGACTTCGAATGAACAGTTGTGAAGACTTTGTAGACTTCTGCCTTTATTTGGGTTTTACATGGTGCCAATGGGGTAGATTCAGTAAGAAAACATCACTAGGCCAGTTTGGCTCCTTTTGGTTACAAACCATTTCTGACCTAACTTTTGGGGGTTGCTTGGGGACTTCTGCGGAGGGTTTCTGTTAGTGCTGAACAGACAGGTCAGACCAGGAATATTTGTGCTGTTCAGGTGGACCATTCACTCCACATTACTCATGGTGAGGTATGGGTCGTGGAAGTCACATGGCTACAAACCAAAAGTTTGTAGTGGGGGTTACAAACCCCACTTTTGGGGGTTGCTTGGGGACTTCTGCGGAGGGTTTCTGTTAGTGCTGAACAGACAGGTCAGACCAGGAATATTTGTGCTGTTCAGGTGGACCATTCACTCCACATTACTCATGGTGAGGTATGGGTCGTGGAAGTCACATGGCAGGATTTTTACGCTTTGATTGGCTAGTGAAGCTTTCCTGGGCATGAGAAAAATGAAAAACAAGTGATTAATAGCAAATCTTCAGGCTTACCGGCTAACTGCAGTGCTTTCCATGTGAATAAGCACACCCCAAACATCAGAGGAAACAGACCCAGAGATGTTCATGGGTGTCCGAGATAATCTTCTGCAAGTTTGAATGAATCAAAAATAAGTCATCTCTGCAATCCTTACATCGTCCTAGCATTTTGGATTGCCTTTGGCATCATTTAAAGGTTACAAAATTATCTCTTTATTTTAAAGTGAGTTCTTCTCTTGAGCCACAATGCTTCCCTGAGGGCTTATCTGCATTTGGAGGTTTATTACTATGTTTTTTAGTTTTCAGCACTGGTAGCCTGTATAGAGCTGTTTGTACATTTGCCATTGGGACATTGGCTCTATGACTTTGCAATTACCAACTCGGGGATGGATAGAGCTGTTCTATGAGAAGGGATCCTTCAGAGGTTGCTGATGGAAAATACAGTATTGCACCTGAATTTAACCCAAAAAAGCATCCGTCTAAAGAGGTATGACAGCTGACACAGCCACTTACGTAATAGCTAGTTTCAGTTACTGATTTGCTAATGACTGTTTTGCCCTTGCGCAGTTTGTTCCCGGTTTCTTCGTTCCCCTCCTTTCTAGTCGCCATACTGTAGTACCTCTTCCTCTTGTTGACATCTATTCTGGTTCCCAATACGAAAGCCTGAAGTTACTGGATTGATTGACCCCAGTGAATTGCTACCAAGCATTGTATTGCAATCTCTCGCCTGGGTTCCAAGAGGAGTAGGGATTGCCAGGGGAGATCTGCTTGCCTATTGCCAGAAGGCAGGAGCCAGACATGCTATCTACCACTTTCTCCAGGAGCTTGGACAACTGCTTGGGGAGATTTGGGCTTCATTTATGACGGAATTATGGCATCTGTGATTCCAGCGTGGTTGCATCTTGCATGTCCCCAGAACAAGAAGCTTTTACTGATGTTCTCCAACCTCTGCCAGTCCTAATTGCACCAGCATTCCTACAGATACTGCGTCTGAGCTGGAGTAGGATTAAAAAAAAAAATCCCCTAGCAAGCAGGATCTCATGAGCCTGTGAATCTTGAAGTTGGCTGAGGGGTTGACAGGTCTGAACAAGCAGAACAGCATCTGTGAAGGCCCGTGACTAAAGAAACAAGATCAGAGAACAGGAAGAGAAACAAAAAAGCAGGTGTTATCCCAGAGGGATGACAGGAGCAACTACAGACATCTTACTCAGAAAGGTGAGTGAGTGGAAATGAATGCTTGGTCATACTGGAAGGTAGCAGGATTTTGCTACTGAGGCTGCATTTTTAACCCTATGCGCCTCTGGTGGAGGCTTAATGAAAAGCAGGGGTTACAAGGGCTGTAATTAGGGAATATTTAAATGGCTGGTGACTAGCAGAACATGCATGTGCTCAGTGCTGTGATTTCTGGGTTTTGTAAGGATGTGCCAGCCGGCCTTAGCCTCGCTAACTCGGGCACTGCTGGTGATAAGACCAGAGCACTGGGGAGTTCAGCACAAGGAGCATTTACCCGCTTCCTTGGGCAGGCTTGGCAGCCTTTGCAGCAAGTGAAGCCGATGCAAACCGGTGCAAAATGGACGCTGCGCTACACCAGTGCTATCCTATTTCTGCAGGCATAGCTCGCTGTGGTTTCCAGATAGAGATCCCCCCAGCCTTGGCTCAAAGCATCACATGAGCAAAGCAGTGAATGTTGGGATTCCTGGAAGAAATTTGGGTGAACTGAGCTTCAACACAGATTCCAGGAGATGAGGAAAACACTTGAAAAATCAGGGTCAGTTCAGGAACATTTGGGGCAGGATCAAAAGGAGGCGTTAAGCAATGCTTGAAAGCTCTCCAGGGCAGGGACTGCCTTTGTTCTGCCTCTCGCACAGGACTGAACAAGCTGCCAGCACTTCTGTAATACCTCTGAGTACTGCTCCTTTCTCCGGTAGGACAGCAGAGAAACAACTTTGCGTTCTGCTCTGAAAAGAAAGTGGTTCTGGCTAGTAAGAACTGGGAAAAAATAAAGGAGGCAGAGCCTGCTGCATGCCAGTTCAAGTCCCTACGCAGCACAGCCAATCAACAAATGCAAAGAGGAAATGCTGGGAGTTTCCTTTTCCTATAGCTGCCCATAGAAGTTTGTCTGCCTTTGAGTGGGAGGAGGAATAGACTGGCTCATCCAGTGGCCATGAAGAAAGCACGGTGAGGGAGTTTCCACAAAACCAGAGGAGACAAGTCACACTGATCTCAGAGAGAGGAAAACTGGGTTGGTATGCCGTGTCCTGTGTAATGAGAGAAAATGTGAGAAGATGGTTTGACAGAGTAACCTGGACCATTCCAGGAGCATAAACGCCATTCATGCAGGAACAAGTGACGTGAGTAGAGCAAGATTTGCTAAAAATCAAGATTAAACTGTAGATCTACAAAGCCTGATGAAGGCAGGAGGGTGCAGAATCTGCTCAGTGTCTCTTCCACTGCCAGAGGGAGTGGATGCCAAAGGCTGCTTTTCTCAGCTCCCAGGCTGAAGAGAAAAGAGAAGGGGAGAAAAGAGTGGGGAATCTCCAGAAGACACAGGCGAGTTGAGGAATAATAGAAAGTAATGAAACACCTAAGTGTGAGAGAGCATGGTAATACGAAACAAATGCAAGAAGGGAGAAAGTTAATAACTGAAAGACAGTTTGTGTGGTTAGTGGACAGCAAATTACAGTGAAGTTCACGGTGTGGTATGGAGCAGGGAAAGCTGCTAGAAGTGGGGGGATTTTGATGCGTCATTTCAGTTTGCTAATTTGTTTTAGGCCTCTCAGTGCAAGCGAGTTTCAACCAGCGGGCGAAGTCTTCATGAACGAGTAGCTAAAGCGTCTCTTGTTCCTGTGTAAGCCAAAAAGAGGGTGATTTACACGATTAGGAAAAGCAGTCTTATCTGTTCGGTCAGAGTCGCCTCACTGTAATTCAGTGTTCTGACGAGACGTCCAGACAGTGTGGCACCTCTTCTTTTGGAGATTTAAAATGAGATTGGACAAAATATTAATATTTGAGCTCTAGAGGACTTGCCAGTCACAGCAAGAGGGGACTAGCTAGAGATCATCACTCAGCTTCTCGTCTAATGTCTGTGACTCTTTCACTCAAGCCTGTAACAACAGCAAATGTACTAAGGGGCAGGCGCTCCGCATGCGCTACATGCTGAGCGTGTTCCGTGCTGTTCGTCTGCCTGGTGTCTGACGGTAGCCAAAGTCAGTGTTATGAGAGAGGTTTGCCATAGAGAACAAAACTTTTTTCACATGCAGCAGCTGAAAGGAAATAGTCAAGGATTTACAAAAAACAAAAAACAAACAAACAAACAAAAGATTGTCTGGTAGTAGATTTCCCTAAGTGCTCGAGTCTATTCCACAAGGAACATTAATTCCCTGAGTAACTCTTTTGCCCATGTGAAGTAGCTAACGTCTCTTCTCTCTGCCTGCAGGATACTCTTTGTACCTCTCCTGGGTTACTCTGAGCTGGCACTGATAGTAAGACAGGCACGTACTCAAAGGCATGTTTGTACAGTCATGATTTTCATTCCTGTTTCATCAGTCTGTCAAATGAGTGAGAACTGTATTGCTGAGAACGCACAGTAATCATGGCTGGTGTAGAGCCGAGGGCCAAGACAGTTTGGACAGTTGGCGTTTGGACAGTTCCTTTAAGATGTGACAGCAACGTAAAAGCTTAAAAGCAAAATGACAAGGTTCCCTTATTTTGTTTACCTGGACTGTCTTGGTCAACGAAATGGGATACGAATCCATCGAGCTCAACTGGGGAACAAATTGCAATTTGGGGAAAGGGGTTTGAAAACCTGTAGCGTGGGAGGCGTCCTTCTGCGTACAGCGTAACGCGTCCGGAGAGCGTGTTCAGCCCCTGGCATTTGCTGCTGCCGTGCGGGGCATCCTTAGTCCTTCCCTCCATTAGAGTACTGTGAGCACTAATAAACATTTTCTGCCCCAGTGAAGATTATGGCATAGCCTTTTTTTCAACCCTAAAGGACTTTCTCATGAACGTTATCTCCGTAATTTGTTTCTGTATTTTGAAAGAAACACCAACTTACTTTTTGACCAGCGAAGGAGTTCTCTTCCCCTCTCCTGCCAGTTCAGGATACAGGATGACAAATGAGAAAGTGCAAACAGAAATGGTATCTTGCTTGAGGGACAGCGTTGTCTGCACATCCAGTTCTTCTCCATTTCCTGCAGGAAAAATCCACGGCTGGCTCAGAAGGTATTGTTCTGATGTGTTGCCAGAGAATCTCTACACCGAGGCCTGCAGCCATAATGAAGCAACAGAATTTGTCTTGTGTATGTTTGTTGTGCAATAATTTCATTGTCAAGGATTTATTGTTGCCATTTTCTATTGCACAATATAAAATGAAGAGAGAAAGAAGGGTGGGAGACAAATAAATGGATGTGACAGAATTAGGTTTTCAGTGTTCTGAGGTTTTTTAATGAGAATTTAACTACTTACCTTTTCATCGATCAGTAACAATGGCTCTGCTGTAGCTGTTCACTCAAGAGCAAATTAGATTTTTTTTTTAACTAAAAGTTCAATTTTTACACCCCTAAATACTGTTTTAAAATTTAAAACATTTTCCAAATATTTTTTGGTGACATTACCTTTTAATACCAAAGAGGGGTAAAGCACGTTAATAGCAGCTTTTTAATAGGATTCCCATCTTTTAGAATAATCATTTTTAAATTTGAGATGAATGTTCTAGATGTTTTGTTTTTCTAAAACAAAATCCAGCACAAAGAAATTGTTTAAAATGTAAACAGGATTGAAATCAGTCAAGATCAGAAGAGTATGTTTTCCTTGATCTTTGTCCTTTCTCACAGAATGGGTTGGGTTGGAAGGGACCTTAAAGATCATCTAGTTCCAACCCCCTGCCATGGGCAGGGTCACCTTCCACTAGACCAGGCTGCTCTCCCTTCTTTTTCAATTCAATTTCACAAGAAATTTCAATTGTCTTTGCCAATGACGGTATTTCACAACGTCCAATGCAACAGAAAATCCGGTTCCAGCCAACTTTAAAAGCAGGCAGGAGCTCTGCCGGACTGATTTGGAGCTCTAAACATTATCCATATCCAGAACATTAGTATTTTCTTATAACAAGCTGCTTGCAAAACCATTGCAGAGCTGTTTTCCAACTGGGCAGATGTCAGTACTAATTATGTGGACAATCTGAGGTGCCTGTGCTTTAGCAGTCCCAGGATTCTGAATCTACTTCTGCATTATTTATGCAGACTTTTGCAAGTCTTAACGAAGCAGTATTACAAAACCAGAGTGTTCTGATTTAAATTGAGTGTCATGGTTGATTTAGTCTATTCAAGTCTCAACATCTGAAGAGTTAAATTCTTAATGGGTGTGGGATAGCCCACTACAGATGAGCAATAGTCTTGGAGAAGCAGGAAGAAATCCACTACCACGTGTGCCTTAGACTGGGTAGCTGATCATTTCAGATTACACGGAGGTATGTAATTCCTCAAGCACACCTGTGGAAAACTTAATGGCCTCAATTACTAGTGATCATGCAAGCCTCCAGAAACCATGAAAAGGTGGCAGAAAGCTAGTTCCTTGACGGGAAAGTTCAGAGCAGAAAGAACCTTATAGGATCCGTGGTTACATCCCTAGGTATTTGTAGAAACTATGGCAAAAACCCTATTCTAGCCATTGGGGAAAAAAAAAAAATAAAAATGAAGACACCACCACCACTCAAACCAACTTTAACTCAAGCGTAACCTTAATGTTAACTTGTTTGTCCAGTTCATTCACTTCCTATTATTCCCCGGATCATGCTTTGAATAATTTCCATGATCTGTTTCTTAAGTCCTGCCCCTTTTGATGTCATCAATGTGATCCATTTAGGCTGGACAGCTCCCCAGCCATCTTCAGTTAGGAAAGGAAATCGGAAAGCTTTGGACCAAGACGTGTCTTCTGTTCAGGATAAAGCCGAAGGCTGAGTTTAGTGGCTACTCTAAACACTCAAAGATACAGTTTCTGCCAAGGTACAGTGGGGTGTTTTGCAATTTGGTCTTAGTTGTTTTACTGTGTATTTCTGTATATCTGTATGCTTGAGATGTAGATACGGATACCTATAGGCGTGGTTAAACATTTGACTGCATGGCATTCATGTGTGAGGGCTCAGCATATGCGGAGCATCGAGTTGCTGTGATAAGACACGAACATATACTTGTTTGTCACTGCTATATACCTTCCACTGACTTTCATGTAACCTGCAGCCTCTCTCCAGGCGCTTACCACCGACGGGACAGGCAACTGGTCACTGCTGCTCTTCGATGTTTTGTTAAGTCCCTGACTGCAATTGCTATGTGAATTAATTAGTGGTAGGCTGATCTGGGAAACGAGTGGAGAGAGGATGTTCTGCTGCTTGTACACATGGGTGTTTTGAAAGATTCCCTCTGGGGTTTTTTGCGTTATCGTGTGCTTTTTCATTCTAGTTATTTTAAGAATGCAGATTCAAATGGTAGGAATTAACTAGCCATAGCCTTAAAAGCCAAGTCAGAATGTCTGAAAACTGTGTATTGTCTCTGAAAGCCGTGCTTTGAATGGTTACAGGGTTTTGGGATGGTTTTGCATTCAAAATTATACATAGAAAAAGCATGTTTGATTTAGCATTCACTTTTGGTAATTATTACCTTTTATTCTGCTGTTTCTCATCAGAGCAAGGCTGACTAGTGAGACTGATACAACAGAAACAAATTTTTCTGGATTAGTCTCACACAATTTTAATTTCTATCTTAAAATACCATAAATATTTTTAAGGACTCACTCATCCAATATATTTCCTAATATACACTGCAAGCTTATTTTCATTTATTCTTATCCAAATAAAATGAGAAAGAAAGGATTGGATAAGATAAAGGTTGAACATACAACTTAGCACGAGTTTAACCTGAAAACTGTGTAACGATAGGTGGTAGCAAGATGGATTAGTTTCCGGAGTTTGCCACAGATAGTCCTTTTTGGCTGAAGAGGCATTCAGGGGTAAGCCCTCAGCTGTAAGGCTGGCTGATAAAATTTGTAACCAGTGGTTCAGAGTGCCACGGCTCTGGGGGGTCTGTGGGGGAGTTAACAGTTTAACTAGATTTGCACAATGCAGAAAAACAGTGTTTCCTTGTAGCAAAAGGAGCAAAATTGCCCGTTTGCCACTTCAATTCTTTATCACACAGGCTTTCTTTTAATTGTTCATGCCCTTTTTTTAATACTTCACTTTGCTGGGCTTCCTGTGCTTGTTCAATGGCAAGTATATGTAAGAAATTTGAAAAATCATTTGTCACGTTTCATTATAAAAATATAAAGGGGGTGCATATGCCTTTGGATTAATTTCGTATTATTGTTAAACATTATCTTAGAAAATGCAAACATGGAATGTGTTATGGTCTTTGGGGAAAATAACTTCTGGTAAACTGGGCTTCTTTGTGAGATAATACACTTTTGTGGGCTATTTTAAAGCTAATCTGGTACACAGCTTTTGGAGTGCTCGTCACTGTTTAAGGATTATTCCTAATCTATCTGCATGAATGGGCACACTGAGGGGACTGTCCTAGCAGCTTGTAACTCTAAGATATCATTTCATACGAGGAGTCCTATTCCAAGGACCTTTGAAATCAAGCCATGGTCTAAAATGGAAGGGTGACGGGTGAGGGTGAAGGCACGGTGGGCCAGGGCACTAGCGTGGGTCAGCCGAGCTGTGGTACCCTCCACGGCACCTCGGACTGAGCCGCCACCAAACACTTCGAGGCCCATAACTCAGTAAATGCCCTGAGCTTTTATTTCCTTCTCACATAGCCCACTTGGAACCATTCTTTAGTTATTTGTGTGCTCCTCGTCTTCAAACTGTTACTGGATTTATAAGATTTTTATTTGGAGTTAAGGTTAGACCAAAGTGGTGTTCTCAGTAAACTTCTCTTAATAGCATAATAGGTAGGGTGAGTCAGAGAGTGCTGTAATGTTGGAAACTCACATATTACAAGACTTGATGTCATGTTCAGTAAGTGGAAGTACGTCAGCATTAGTCCAATGTCCCAAACTGGTACAAAAACCTAGGAAGATGTCCTTGGTCTGTGCTGGCTGAAACGTATGAGCATAAAGTTCACACTTTCATCAGCATAAAGCCTGACACTATCTAGAGTAGCACAGTAGATGTTTTACTTACTGTGACAAAGGAGATACGGATTTTGATTTCCAGTTATGCCACTGTTCTCGGGGGATTTTCAGTTTCTGTGCTTCCTTTTCACTTCTATAAAATACAGATAAGGAAAAGATTTTTAGATTCCTGGAACAATACTGTTTATGTAAGACATAGGTGGCAAAATTTCTGTCAATAGCAGTATTTAATATTTCTGTTGTCTTCAGAAAAACACAAGAGCATTTTATTTTAAGCAGTACCTGCAATGCTTTATCCATATCCTAACTTGGTTAATCCCTCTGTGGTTTCAGCTGAGGTGGTGTTTTTCTTCACTTCCTTTCATCAATACCCGATCCTGCTCATCTGAACTGTGAAATACCTATTCTATTTCATCTTGGAAGTGGCTCTATTTCAGGGATGGCAGAAATTAATCCTGTTTACCTCCATTCTGCAGAAGGAGAGATCATACAGCAAAAATTAAAACCAGGTCCTGATTTGACCCTTTCATTCATTTGAAAGTTGGATTTATCCTGATTCCTTGACATGAGGATGAATCCATATTGCTAATTCTGAGACATTCTTGTTTCAGGCCTATAGGCCGGCATGTTTTACTAGCAATATACTCATAATAACTGAATTAGTTACAGATCTGTATTAATGCACAGTGAGACAATGTTTCAGAATTACATGTTGGTCTTCGGTGTTCTTAGAAAGAATAAAACTACACACGCCTTTGCTGCAGACTTCTCAGCAGCTTGTGCATTAGTCACTTTAACTTTGCATACGCATACTAACAGAGAAGTCATAGTCTAAGTGCGGTGGAATCCCTCAAGTTGCTTTGGCAGCTGTACGCAGAACATTTGACCTCTTCGCTACTTTTGGTGTCCGAACTCTGGAAAGGCAGATGAGTGTCAGCTCAGAGTTATTTTCAGCTTTTGCTAATAACAAACTTATTGGCGCCCTATTTGAAAGAGTCCATAGATTGGCCATGGTCTTTCTAACAAGGTAATAACATTTTTTTTCTTTTTTTTTTTTTTTTTTTTTTTTATTGAACAGAAACAGACTTAGAGGATGGAGCAGGAAGTGGCAAGAGAAGAAGAAGAGAAGAAAGAAGGCTTGATTGAGTTTTATGATTCCTTCAAGGACATGTTTGAGTTCTTCTGCAAGAACACAACAATCCATGGCACCATCCGCCTTGTATGCTCCGACAGCAATAGGATGAAAACAGCTTTTTGGACGCTGCTTTTACTTGCCAGCTTTGGCATGTTGTACTGGCAATTTGCACTTATGTTCAGCCAGTACTGGGCCTACCCCGTTGTCCTGACCATGTCAATGCACTCAGAGCCCAAGATGTTTCCAGCAATTACCATCTGCAATCTGGACCCGTACAGGTAACCTGAGCTTTCCCCTTGGCTGTAGTCGCATCTTTACAGTCACGAGGGTTCAGGAAGGGTCAGCAGCCTTATGACTGCGGCCTGGAGGAAGCTGAAGGTAGAGGAAGGCGTCTCTGCCTCACAGAGGTGGAAAGGGACTATTGTTATTTCCAAACTGGTTTTAAGATAAGATCTTGTGCAACATCATGTAGCAGTTTATTTCATGCACTGAGTCAGGATAGAGGGAACTCTGCCTTGTGACTTGGTTAGAGCTGGTAACTGATTTTGTGCTCTGATAAAGACAGTCTTTCCCTGAAAAACTGTGGCTACTGTGTGTATTCTTTCCTAACTAAACTGCCGATCTCTGGAATGATGCATATTAGAGCTGATTCTACTTGGGTTTTTATACCGCAGAATGGCTTTAAGGAAACAATCCAACTTCTACGGCAGTCTGTGTGGCTCTGCCCATCAAACAAGGCTCACACTGTAGTGGCAAGTTACTGAGAAGTTTCAGATTACATAGTAAAGGAATTATGTCATTTCCTCAGAATAATTATCCAAATAGCTGATAGGAAGGCCAGTTTGTGCAGCTCATGCTGCACAGCTACACGTTCTGAGGTTTTCAGTGGAGGATCCAGCAACTGGAAATTCAGCTACCAGAGCTCCTACTAAACTTACTGAAGTTAGGTATGCTAAGCACAGGCACCAGAATTACTGGCTTTTCTCACATAGACACCAAGGTGTGCAGAGACCAGGACAGTAGACTTCCCATAGATACTGTGAAGGTACAGAAATTAAAGTGCTTTTGTCTAATAGCAATGTAGATGTTCACAAATAGCTAATGTTTCTGTTCCTTGCAGATTTGAACTGGTAAGTGAACATTTGGTTCAATTGGATCGTATGGCAGAGGAATCCATCACTTTTTTGTACGGCATCAACACATCAGCCAGCTTACTCCACGTGAATGAGAAAAGCATCCACGTAAAAGACTTGTCAAACATCGGCAATCTCAGCAGATCTAGCTTCAAGCTGAGCCAAAACTTCTCACTCGTGCGAATGTCTGACCGCAGTAACAGGTCAGAGAAGATGCATTCCGAAACCGTGGGCTTCAGGCTGGTAAGCGCGTGACCTCTTTGAGGTTTTAACCTGGCTGCGGGCAGGGGCAGCGAGGGCTGGCTGCTCCCAGGGGACGGGGGCGGAGGGGGAGCCTTTCAGCAGGGCAGGAGAGGGGCCCATCCCGCAGTACCTGAGCAGGGAGAGTTCACGGATGGTGGCCAGGTCCAACCAAGAGTCCAGCTCATCAGGCAAGTCCATGGCGATGAGGCAGGTTTAAGACCAGGCCATGAAGCCAGCCCACGGGATCGGCAGGGTCCGCGGTGAGGCAGGAACGAAGCAGCAGCCGAGCTGGAAAGCAGCAGCCCAAAGAGGGGCTGGGGCTCCAGGCTGAGCTTAAATGAGCTCCTGGGCCCACGGGCAGGAGGTGTGGGTGGAAGACCCAGGTGAGGCTGCTCAGGGCCATCAAGGCCTAAGAGTACACTCAGGGCCCTGACAAAGATCTCACAAGGTACATTCAAAAAATGAGTGAAAAACCAGATAGTTTCAGTGCTGTGTAATGACAGCTTGGAGGATGTTTCAGGAGAGTCCATCCCTGCCTCTGACAGTGTATGCTGACTGCTAGGATTCTTGTGCAGTGAAACAATAGCAACATCAATGACCTTACACAGCCCACCCACTTGTAAAGTCCTTCTAGCAGTGACAAATTCAGAGGAGAATGGTAGCAGCAGGCTATGGGAATCATTGTACCCTTTTCTAAAAATGTACAAAACATCTAGACTTAGCAGGTGAGCCTAGAAGTAACAGAGAAACAACCTGCAAGGACTCCCTCAGTGTCTAAATGCTGTGGTACTGGGGCACTAGAGATATTTTAGATAAAAGAGGGCAATAACAAATCAAGAGGGTGTACAAGAATTGTGTATCTGTGATTTTGGAGAAGAATGCAAATGCTTCAGATTCTTCATATCAAAGACAGGGTTAACGTAGATCTAAGAGCAGAAGCTCTGAGATTGACGTGTCTTGAAAGGCCAGCAATTTTTGCCTGATTATTATTGTCCTGCCCTATCCTGAAGTCCTTCACCAGGCACACTTCCACCAGAACCTGTGGGTGTTCGCCTGTCTAAGGGCTGAGTAAGAGCAAAGCGAGCATCTCAGGACTTGGTTCATGAGTTGTAGAGAATTCCCACCAGCCTTTCTCCTTCCTTCTGCCAAGGTACTTGAGTTTGCTTGTCTGCTCTCTTCTCCCGCCTCTCTTCCCCTGCACTCATTCCCCTGAGATGAAGTAGCACACCTAATTCAGCTTCAAGGAGAGAAGGTGCTTAGCACATAGCAAGATGCCCTCCGGAGGTCCCTTCCAACCTCAGCCGTTCTGTGATTCTGTGATAACTGGAATGATCAGAGACTTCACTTTCTGAAAAAATAGGGGTTCCTTTTGTCCCTGTATCCAGTATTGCCTTCACCCCCTGATCTCTGTTACCCTTAGTCTGTCATGCCCTGGCTGTGCTGAATGGCTCCCTCTCTTCTTCTCTTCCAGTGTAATGCCACGGGTGGGAATTGCTTCTACAAGACCTATTCAACAGGGATGGATGCAATTCTTGAATGGTACAGGTTTCACTACATGAATATCATGTCCCAGCTACCAGTTATAATCAACATTTCTGACCACGAGGAGCAAATAGAAGATATGGTCTATTCCTGTCAGTATGATGGGGAGCCCTGCAGACCCAGGTATGTTACTTCTTGAGGCACTAACTTTGATTTCAGCAGAACTCAAGGACTTGGGAGGCTGAAATTGAGCCTACACTTTCAGGCAGTGCAGGAATACTACCAGGTTTAGTCCTTGTTGGGGATCTGACTGAAAGAAAGAACAGCCTTTCGTTATCAGGTCCTGGGGCTAGGATCCTAGAAATCAGTGCTCTGCCATGACTGACCTCTATGCCTGTGAGTTTGAGTCTTCGGGTGTCTAAGAAACCTAAGAGAAATTCAGGAGGAATTAAACCTCTACTGGTACAAAGAAGCATTGACTGTATTGGATGAATGTCTGTCTGCATGGAGGAAAGGAGCAGGAATCCTCCGATAGCCAATGGGTAAAAGTGGGATCTTTTTTTTGCTGTGACAATGAAAAGGGGCGACAGAAGCAGAAGGCGGCTCTCACGGCTCTACTGTAGCACTTGGTCCCTGAGCACAAGGATTGTTCTCAACTATTACGCCGGCAGAACTCAGTTAATACCAAAAGGGTCAGATGATCTTTTTGCATCCTTTTGTCCCTAGAGGCAAAGAAGTGAGCGTGCTGCAGATACCAAAGGCACAGGTGTCACTTCTTTTTCCTGCATGCCTACGGTCTCCACTGTTGGAAGCAAACTGACGTACACCACCCAAGACAGTGCTGTGCCTCAGGCACGTGTGAGCCGTTTGCTGGCCTACTTGTTTCCAGCTGATGGCTTGAACACAGTTAACAGCAATGCACTCATCCATGGCACAGAATAAGCAGAAGGCAAATTTAAGTGTTTTTCAAAGCACTTTCAGCAAAGAGGAGAGGGGTCTACAAAGCTTGTTGTAGATTATTTTACGAGATAAGGTCCTGTTTTATCTTTCCTGGAGGCAATTGACTCTTACATTCTTCTGCACTTAGAGTTTCTGATGCTTTCATGTAATAGATCTCCATCTGTGCACTTGATGGTGAGCATCGTCACTTTTGTACACGTGTTAAGAACTCCTAGAAACTGGTGGAATGTGGAGGCTGACTTGGCCAGGGAAGTTCAGCATGATCATAATAAGTGGTGTATTTTTTAAGAATCTGTTTCTCCTATTGATTAGAGCACAGAACTTCAACCTGCCTGGTTGTTGGAATGAGCAGGGAAAAATTTAGTCTACATGGTGGAAGGAAAAACAAATCAGAACTCTGAATGTGACTCCCGTGTTTGCCACTCTGGCTGTAAGCTTGGGTGAGCAGTGAATCCCTGTGCGCCTGGTATTTTTTACTTCTCTCCAGTGACTGAACAACTCTTTAGTACACACACACACACACATCTTACATAGAAGTAAAGGTGTTGTTACTCTCATAATAAACCCCATCAAAATCTCTCTTGATTTCAGTGACTATGTTCACTTTCACCACCCAGTCTTTGGAAGCTGCTATACTTTTAACAGCAAGGGGACGGACTCTTTTTGGACAGCTACAAAACCAGGAATTCCTTACGGTATGTTATTTGGCAAAGGATGGGAAGAAGAGCTCAAGTTGATATAATTTGGCTACAGATTAAATATGTCTTCTGTACAGGACTTACAGACATATAGCGCTCTCTTCTAGTCTGGTGGCAAAAATTATATACTGTATTTGCTTGCTTCACTGGCCACATGTATATGATAGCCATATCAGCCGTATCTTAACTTATGGCAAGCAGAATATTATTTTAGTTTTCAAGGAGAATATTATTACACTTTTGGAATAGGCTAGTGCAATTGATACCTGACCACTCACCAGGTCTCTAAGGAAAAAGAACGTCTCTTCTGTGAGCTAAGACAGCAACTTGATCAGTGCTGAGAATTCAAGACATAGGGGGGTTCCTATTGTGGCCCCAAATCGGTTGTTACCTACTTCCCTTTTCTTTGGTTTACAGGACTTTCCCTTATCCTGCGAGCAGAGCAGAAGGATCACATCCCACTCTTGTCTACAGTAGCAGGTGTGAAAGTGATGATACACAACCACAACCAGACACCATTCCTTGAGCATGAAGGCTTTGACATCAGACCGGGCATTGCAACTACCATAGGCATTCAGCAGGTTAGCCACTTGCTCAAGAGCATTGTTTCTTTTCCTTCTGCTTGCAGAAAGCTGTGAGGAGCCAAAGAGCGTGACTGACTCATACAACGGCCTCGTGGGACTCTTGTGTTCAGTTCTTGACTCTGCATGTGTTTATGCGAGCCCCTTTTCTCTCTTCACTGTGCTCAGGTTTCCATGGCTAAACCAAAATTATTCCAACTGTGCAAGTGGCCTTTTGGGCCTCAATACATTGGGGACTAATTTGTTTTACACCGAGGCTCTTACACCTCTTACGTCTCATTCTGGCTCTGTGCTGGGGGCTACATGTATATACAAGGATGAGACCAAGCACTCAGAAGTGATTTAGTTAAGTTTAGATGGTGATGGCTGGGTCCAATTAAAGCTCCTAATCACTTGGGCCTCTTTTCTGTGTCCACAGGATGAGGTGAATCGCCTGGGTGGCAATTATGGGAAATGCACGACTGATGGCAGTGATGTGAATGTTAAACTGCTGTACAACAATTCCTACACCCTGCAGGTATTGTCAGAGCAGCTGGCTGAGGCCCCAGCTTATTCAGGGTGGATGAATAGCAAACAAGTCATACCTTGAGCTCCAGAGAGCTTTTACACATCAGCAGGTTCATTGCTGGAGATAACAGAGATTCGGGCCCCTCTGAAAAGCAGCTCACAAACGGGGTGTTATAATTTTGTGTTTTACTGAGTGGGGAATACTCAGTCTCAGACAAAGGGGCTCTTCTCTCCTTGTGACACAAGAGAGATGGGACAGTGAGGCAGTCAAGGCAGCTGGACTGTTCTGGTAGGACATTCTTGGGCCATCAGGTTTTTATTTGTGTAAGTAGTTGCTCCTGGCTCTAGATGTTTGGGCTGTTTAACTGGGATGTTACTGGGCACAATGAAAAGGGGAGCCGGGGGAAATTCTCTCTCACTGAGTTCAATACTATTTTCAGAATGAAAAGTGAAAACCTTTTGCATCATCATGCTCTAGTCACAGCTGGTGTTTTTGCAGTAACAAAATCTGTACCTTGTCTCCTAGGAGCTGCATGCTGCAGATTTGGGCACTTGAGGATTTCTGGCTTATCCAGTCTTTCATGCCTTCTTTCTTTTCCAGGCTTGTATGCATTCCTGGTTTCAGCACATCATGGTCCGAAAATGTGGCTGTGGCTATTACTACTACCCACTGCCTCCCGGTGCTGAATACTGTGACTACAACAAGCAGCCTGCGTGGGGTAAGAGCAGAGGCTGCTCTCTTGTCCACCGTCCTACAGCAGTCCCTGGCTATACCCCTCCTTAGATTGCTGCCCTTCTACTTTGTGCCTGTTTCCCGCTTAGACTATTTCCTCAGGCCACCGAATCCAGCCAGACGGCAGACACCTTTCTGTGCTCCTGCATGGCTGTCAAGTTAGTGCATAGAAAATCTTGATGCTCTCAAGCATCCCTTTATTTAGGACATTAAATAGGGTCAAGCTCTTTTCTGTTGCCAGTATTGGTGGGTGTGCTGGTGTAAGACAAAGCTTTGAATAACTTCTCTCGGTTTTCTGGTGGGCCTATCCTCAGCAGATCCTTAGGGAAGGCACCCGCGTTGCACACAGGTGATTAGCTCGGCCGTCCGGAACCATTCCAGTGAGAGTGAGGCAAAAGCGGGTCTCTGAGAGCGCTGTATGCTTGGGAAGGGCAAGTGAGGGCAGAGGTTTTGGTAGCCTTCCATTTCCTGAGGAAGTGCCTGAGTGTGTTCCTCCCATTTCTTTCACCAGGTCACTGCTTTTACCAGCTGTACAACAGGCTCAGAAATCATCACCTGAATTGTTTTGACCAGTGCCCCAAGCCTTGCCGGTAGGTCACAAAAGCAGAGCACAATAAACGGCAGCTTGCAGAGGAAAATTACACCAGTGGAAACAGGCAACTGAGTGGAAAATGTATGGACCAACTGGCCTACTGGCATTTTCTGAACCAGAGGTTTCAGTTTAACGTTTGAACCCCAATGCAGAGAAAGGATAAAGATGGCAGCATTAGACAAATTACAGAAGAAATTTCTTTGTGCGTGACCACAGAGAGGGGAAATTGTTTTAATCACACTGAAATGTTTTATTAAGACCAAACCAAATTGTCTGTGTCATTTTTCAATCTATGTTACTTTCCTTGGTTCACCTTTTTTACTGAGGGTCCATTTCAAAATGGAGAGACAGAATTTTAAAGCAAAATATCAAACTTGTTTGTTTTGAATGCATCAAAGAAAAGTTGTTAGGGTTTTGAAACCATTCTAGTTTTCCTCCTGACCTGAACAGTTTTCAGGCAACCTCTGTTTTTATTTTCTAAGTGGACTTACAAACTTTTTCCAAGGTTCTCAAGAGCTGCCTCCAGAACTTCCGCTTTGGGCAAGTAGTTAGCATTGTTGAGCTCCTTCATGTATTCACTTTTAAATGCCAAGGGTCATAGTGATCACGATCTCCATTTTTATCTTATCAGGGAATCGCTGTACAAGGTGTCTGTTGGGACAGCTAAATGGCCATCGGCGAAGTCTCAGGTAGTCCATACAGGCAACTGCTATGTTTAGAGGGGATACGGTACTTAGTGTGGCTGTTGGAACATTAAAATTAAGGGTGAAAACAATGACTCAAGCAGCAGTCATGGAAGTGGCAAATGAAGCAAATTGGTTCGAAATCTGGGCCCACGGAAATGACCCTGTAGTCAAGACGCCAGAGTAAGATGCTGGAGAGGTACATTCGATTCCAGTTGTAATCCAAACTTCCTTGTGACCTTAAGCAATTCACCTCGCTGCCTTAGTCCCCACCTACAAATGGTGTAAATGACTTTCTGCTTCCAGTGAGTGTTGTGGTGTAACAACTCACTTATTACTGTTTGTGAGGTGCTGCAGGGCTGCAATGGAAACTCTGTGAGTCCGTTGATGACCTCTTGCCATTTCTCATGTTCTAATGCTAAATGGGCATTCAGGCTGTGTCACCAGGTAATTAATTCATGTGAAGTGGGAGATAATGTGGATGTAAATACAACCAATACATTTTTTAAAAGGAAATTATTTGGTGAGGTGCGTTGCCATTGGTGGCAGAATCTAAGAACCAGAGTACTCGACACACCTAAAATAGCTGTGTGTATTTCCTTGCTCTTCTGGCAAGTATAGCTACTACTTGATAGCTATCACTAGATGTTATAAACCAATCAATTACATCCTTTTTTATTATTCACAGTAGCCATTTTATTGTTTATGAAATCTACATTTATAAAATATTAAACAAACACAAACTCAGAAGACAGGATTGCCAATAACATACATGTACTCTGCTGCAGGACTGGATCCGCCAAGCCCTAAGGCACCAGAATGGATATAACTCTACCAGCAACAGGTTAGTCACCGCGAGAAGGTGCTCCTGGTAAAACTATGGATTAACTCTTCATCCCTGCAGAATTCGTAGACGTTAGACTGGAAAGGGAGGACAAGAAAACAAAGATACAGGGTCATCCAATAAATTTCCCATCTTTCCCCACAACTCTGTAAGACACTCATGTCTGTAACCTTTTTCCAAGCCCATGTTAAACACCCTGAGGAAGAAAGCGTGAGTGAGTGCCTAGCAATCAGCACGTGAAGTCGAGACCAGAACGCCAGCAGTACTTTCCACCAGGTGAACGACTTGTGGACATCCCGCCGTTGCTAACTGCTCCCTTTCTCCAACACAGGAGGGATATTGCCAAGGTGACCATCTTCTACCAGCAACTGAACTACCAGGCTGTGAACGAGTCTCCTTTACTCTCAGTAGGTTGCACTACATCAGCTGAAACCGTTGTCACCTGCCATTAGTTATGGTAGATATGCTGTGTATGGTTGGAGGGAGGATTATTTACAGCCCCCAGGATGGGATGGGATTACTCTTCCTAAGGAAGAGACTTGAAAATTTCACATTTTACGCAGTCACACAAAATTACTCCCAAATGGCAAGCAGCTAACTGACCTGCTGGCAACGTGCAATAATTTCACGTTCCCAGAGCTCTGCTGTGTTTAATAAACAGAACCCTTTGATTCTTTCCACAGGAGAATCTGCTTCTGTCCAGCATGGGAAGCCAATGGAGTCTCTGGTTTGGTTCCTCAGTGTTGTCTGTAGTTGAAATGTTTGAGCTGCTTATAGACACGCTAGTCTTGTCTCTCCTCTTCTGCTACCAAAGGTTCAGGGCAAAGAAGACATTGAAAGTAGCTCACACTCCTACCGTCCCCAGCGTGAGCTTGACCCTAGAAAACTACCGCGTTGTGCAGGAAGAAGCTGGAAAAGGTGATGATTCCGCTCACGCTTGCCCTTCTGGCCTGACTATTGCCACGGACAGCCACAGTGACCTGCGTCTTCACCCGCTCTCCAGCAAGGTGGGAATGCCAGAGCTTTGCCCGGATGTGGTGCTTAACGGATTTAGATGCACGAAGGACAGCTCTTTGGAAGGGGAACTGAACAGCTGAGGAACTCTGTGTGCTCAGAGAAGTGGGAGACTTGAAACTCCCCTAATGCTCAGGTGCTGTCAGGAAGGTTGCAGAGACGCTCTGGATCCGCGGTCTGTGAGCACCCAAACACCACGCTGCTGAGCTTGGCGATCCTCCTCCAGCTATTACACGTCCATTACTAAACCATCCGCGTGTCCTGGATTGAGGCATCATGCGATGTTCTTTTGTTCCTAATGAGCATCTGGGGAGGGGAGAACTGTACTTCTGCTCCCTGGGACAGTCATCGAGTCCTCATAAAAGCCTATTCATAGCTTTTAACTTCTAAACCCTTGTGAGGAAAACAGCCTGTGGCTCCAGACAGGCCCATCTACATTTCACAAATGTACTCAAGAGAAAAGTCAGCCGAGCTGTCAGTGGAAAGGTTTCCCATGGAGGCGAAGGAGCGTGCGCTCGTATCGGTCAGCGTTGTCTTGCGGACGACAGAGCACGTAAGAGCAAGGGGCGGCTCGGATCGCAGCTTTGCTTCCCAGGCACCTCTCTGTCCTTGCCCTGTTGCTGTTGCATTTTGAGGACAATGCACAGAATGCTGCTGCTGAGATGCTTTTAGACTTAACCCAGATTATTTCAAGTGAGACTTACTAGAGGAAAGGAAAGAGAAGAAATGGGGTTGGTAACTTTTTTATGTCACAGACAAAGCATCTGATTTATTTAGAAGATTAAAACAATGCTGCATTTTTGTTGCAGTCCATTTATAAATAGAGATATGTTAATGTTAATATTTGACAGTAACTTATCTGTACATAAAATAACACTTATTTTTGATGATGATGTTTGTACAGGAGCATTTTATGACTTTCTGTAGAAAACGAGTTAACAAGAAATCAATGAGCTTTGTTTTATAACTTTTTTAAATAATAAAATGCTCTGAATACAGACTATGCCTGGGGGTTTACTTTGACTTTGTTTTGCCTTCAACCAGTATTTGGGTTGGTTACTGCCTAATTGTTTACTTCTGAGTGTTGGCTCTGGAAAAGTCTTTTTTCAAAATGTCCAGACCTTACTTGCAGAAGCCTAAACGCACAGGGCCAAATCGTGAAAGGAGTTTTGGTTCCAGACATGGCGGTGGGGGCCTCGTAGCCGCCAGTTTGCTGCTGACATCATCGGAAGCCAAGCCTCAAGATGCTTTTGAAAGTCTCACTTTTTCGCTTGATTCGCTTGTTTGTGGGTTTGGTTTTCTTTTAATTCATAAGGAGAATCTACAGAGATGTAGACAAAACCCAGATGAACTGTGCTGTAATACACCAGCCAAGTTACAACGAATAGGAACGTGGGCTCCATTGCGGTGGGTGATTCAGCCTTTTCTCTGGGTCTTCTGCACTGGGAAATGCAGCTGCTTTGCTGACCGGCAAGAGCCATTTTATGCAATACTGTAGTCGGAGTGACCCTGTGGAGAAAGGATACCACGAAGGAAAAAAGCACAAGAAAGAGAGAAAAGGAATTAGACTTCTAAGCAAAACTCAAGTGGATGCCACGCAGTCATTACTGAGGGATTACAATGCCTTGGGTATACGCACGTCTATATGTGTGCAAACACACGTCTATATGTGTGCAAACACCTCTGTATGTGTGCATACACGTCTGTATGTGTGCAAACACACGTCTGTATGTGTGCAAACAC
>KL256417.1:44405-60577 GCA_000699545.1 Podiceps cristatus
TACTTTCCTGTGAGGGAGACAGAGCCCTGGCACAGGCTGCCCAGAGCAGTGTGGGGTCTCCTGCTCTGGAGATATTCAAACCTGCCTGGACTCAGTCCTGTGCACCTGCTCTGGGTGACGCTGCTCTGGCAGGGGCTGGACCAGATGATCTCCAGAGGGCCCTTCCGACCCCTGCCATTCTCTGATTCTGTGAAAGTCCTGGTTGCACTTACAAGGTAACGATGTCTGCGTTGGCTGCCTGAACAGCAATACTGAGCGGGTCCTGCCCGTCACCATCCACCGCGTGCTGATTTGCCCCTCGCTTGAGGAACAAGCAGACCTGACTGCAGAAGGGAAAGAAAAGACCATCACAGCAGAAATTCCAGCTCCCCCACCCCACAGTTCCACAGGCAGGAAACACTTCACTTATATTGGTCTAAATCAGGAAACGCTGCAGCGGCACAGAGAAAGGAATGGGGCCCAGTCACCCTCTAGCTACCACCACGGGGGCAATTATTATTGATTAAGACAATCAAGTTGCTGACATGATATAAAAAGGCACATTTTGTAGATAGCCAATTCATCAAAACCCAGCTCCCTTCCCCACCTCACCACATTGATGCTGAACCTCCACCCAAGGGTGACGGAGCGCGTCACAGCAACGCACAAAGAACCTACCCAGTATGCCCAAGGTAGGTGGCATGATGCAAGGGAGCTCGGCCTCGGATATCTCTTTGGTTAACATCTGCCCCGTTCTGCAGCAGGAACTCACAGGCTATCAAGGAGCCCTGGCAAGGTAAAGGGGAAATTCTATATAAATTCATCCAGCAAGACCGAGAGGTCACACGAGCACGCACCAAGCTGTAAGCTGCCCATTGTCAGTGTACTCTGGCATCAAGACCCCATATTGCCAAGCGTGGCCTCCCAGCCACTAGCACGACGTACCCCCATCACAGCTTGAATCAGAGGAGTTTTGTTTTCATCTTCATCATTCACCCAGTTGATCTCAGCACCATGTGCGAGTGCTTCTGCCATGAGAGGCAGGTTTCGGGCTTGCGCTGCCTTATAGATCAACAAGCCAGGATGCAGCTCCCTCAGGTCCTCCAAATCTGATGCCTCCTGTTCAATCTCTGCTTCGCCGCTTGACTCCTCTGACACCTCACACTCTAAGAGGCAGAAAGGATGGCGAGAGATGACCCCAAAGCTCCGCATTTACGATTTCTTATGTTCCCTGCTGTTCTTGGCACCAGTCTTAACCATCCATCCCGCCTTAGCCACCTCCCCACAGGGCCATCAACAGCCTGGGACACCCACCTTCCTCTGTCACGCTGTCCACCACAGAGCCGAACACCAGGATATCGGTGCTGCCGTCCGTGCTTCCTCCGAGTCCGCTGTCACTGCTCAGACCTGCAGGGCCAACAGAAGACAAACCAAGCCCACTTTAATACACAGGCATTCCAGTACCAGGCACAGCTGAGAGCACAGGGGAAAAGGGCTGCGCAGAACGTCACACACACATCGCACCGGGCGCTGCTGGCAAGGGAGACGGGGACTGCTATCCCATTTAGCCCCACTCAATAAAACTGCCCAAGGAAAAACTGCAAAGCCTTATGTGTCCATGTCCCCACGCTGCCCTTCATGCAGGGATGCTCCAACATTGCCACGGCACTCGGGACTCTTGAGGACAGCCCTTGCTGCCGTCCATGAGGGACGCTGTGACGTAGACTGGAGCAGAGCAGCAGCAGAGACAGCTTTGCAGCAGGTTTCACAGTGTCATAAGCAAATAAAGACACTCTTCTGCTTTTACCACTAATAATCTCAGTTTCCAGTCTATCCATGCTCTCCCCAGAGCTTTTCAGTTGTCACTTGCCAACGCATTGCTCTTGGGACAGATTATTGACCGTGACTGGGCCAAACAATATCAGCAGTGTGTATCTCAAGCCAAACTCTCAAAGCACTGTCCATGGGCTCGTTCACCTTCAGGGACATCCCTTCCCTTTCCCACAGGGCTTCCCACCTTCCCCACTTAGCTGGTGAATGTTACAAGACGGCTGACTACCTGTAAGGAATGAAGAGATAAAGCAGCTTGTCCAAGGACACACAATGTGTCAGCGGCAGAGGAACTTTGCACCTTTTCCAGCTTGCACCACCTGAACGCAGTCAAGAAAATGATAGAAAAGGAGGAAGGAGGACACACAGGAATTGTCCCTGCGGGAACGGGGATGGCACATCGCCTTTGTCCTGAGGGGTGCTCAGACCCCTGGGGAACTCTGGCTGGATTCAGCTTCTTGCAGCTTTTAACTTCTCAATGATGGTAAGGGCTGGGGGTGTCTGTCCCCCCAGAACACAGAGGTTAAGTCCCCATGATCTATCCCAAGAACCTTCCCTCTAAGCACTGTGATTAGAAAGAAAACCAACCCAGGTGGTAGCTGACAAAATGTTTCTAAAATACGAGCCAAGTAGCAGCAGGAAAGCCTGCAAGAACTGAAGAGCTGAGCCTTGAAAACCACAGCAGAACAAGACACCTTCACCCTCAAGGCTGTCTGTTGAACTCTTCAGAGCAGCCACAGCTAGGTCCCGGATAGCGAACAGTCTCTAAATCAGCGGTCCCGAAATCATGGCTCACAAGTAATCCTTCAGCACTGTTCAACAGCCAAGAGAGATAATAAAGCTACACCGGGAAAGGCTGAAAGCGGCACATATCATCCGTATCTTTTTTTTTTTTTTTTTGGATTTGCCGTCAGAAAAATCATCGCTGTTTTTTGTAGAAAGCAAACGTACTGCTTGGTGAGGCTATGCTCTCGTTACATCAGCACAAGTAAAGAGAGACTCCAATGAGGCCACATGGCACCACTCCAGATTTACATCAAAGCAAGAAAGGAAGATCTGTCTCATATGACATGAACATAACTATATCAAATCCCCAATTCTGTTCCCACTGAATCAGTGACAAAATTCCTATTTTCTTCTACAGAAGCAAGATAAGGCTGCTGAGCACCTCTGAAGTCCTGCACCCCCCAAGTACTGTTTCTGTTGACTAATAACACCAAACTCCTTGAAACTGGAATAGCCCTTAAGGCTCCGACTCTGACAAGCACTAAAGCACCTTCTTCACAGATTTCAAGAGATAACATGTACTTGTAGGAAAGCCTGTGATTTTCTGCTGTGCTGACTCAGGACCGTAAATATTTCTCACCAGTTCATACAGTACCAAGCAATTGAGCTAGTAAGTGTTAAAAGCTTACGCTCCTCAGCGAAGTACGGTAACGAACCCCACAACTAGTCTGTGACAGATGTGGGGCATTTGAAGTAAACACTTCATACTTCCTATTTGCCAGGAGATCCCACCTGTACAGGATTGGATCCTTTCTCTCATCTGAAGGACAGCTGATCCTTTAAGATGTAGTGCCTTGACTGCTGGAAACCCTAGGAAGCTTTTTGCCTTTTGAAAGCCTGCCAGCCTGTCCTTCCCACACGGGGCTGGCAATCTATGGGTCCCAATCATTTGGCTGAAAGAAATGACGTAACTGCCTCTAAAGCTCGGTTTGGAACAAGTAAAATTTGGGTGTCTCTCTTGCTGCTAGCTGCCAGAGCGTCACCTTACCTCCGTCCAGGAGGAACGGCCTACCGCTCCCACCGGGACCAATGCCACTGCCACTCCATGGGCCACCTGTTAGCGGATGCTGCATAGAGATGTGGCTGGCACCTAGAGGAAGGTGGACGGAATATGAGGGGAGTTCATCGTCACAAACACGAAAAAGAAAAATTGTCCGCAGTAAGACTTGCTAAAAAAGGAAAAAAAATTAAAAGCCAAAACTAAAGGCAGAAAAAAGCCGATGGAACGCATAGTCTGGAGTGAAAGATACTGGGAAAAAATCCCATTCACCAGGGCCCGACTAGATCGGATATTAAAGCAGTAAGAGCAATGAAAAAGCAATGGGTTGGAGTTTGTGCAACTAACTCCCCATCACTCTTCCGAAATATTTACCCTCTCTCCAGTGAGGCCGATACCTTGCCTTAGGTCTGGTGCAATGCACGTGCCCTAGAAGAGCGGGGAGGTAAAGCGTGCCAGGAGCAGACACTCTCTTTGTACTTACTGCGTGGGCCGGAGCCAGCACCGGTGTCGAAGTAGGAGAAGAGAGAGTCCAGCTCATCCGGGCAGAAGAGGGAATCTCGACGGAACTTCCTCTCCAGGGTAGCTGCTATTTCACACAGCGAGATTTTGAAATACATAGTTAATAACAAGCAAACGAACAAACGAGACAGCTCCACAGCTGTATCCACACAGGCTGAGCTTGCATGTCCCATGCACCCCAGATGTGCCCAGTGCCATACTCACGCCCACACGCACCATCAAAATACAACAAAGAGCTGACTGTAGGCAGTGATACACTGCAGACCAAGTCACCCCAGAGAGTTTTGAGCAGCCAGAACCCTTAACAAGCACGGTTTCTCTTACAGACCAGGCAGGTAATAATAAAAGGATTTGAAACTTATTAAAAAGCAGGAAGCTAGAATACAAAAGAAAATGCACAAAGCAAGCTTAGAAGCTGCTGGATCGCCCTAGTGTAATTATCTCCTCTTTTAGCCGCAAGGACTTCCTTGAACGGATGGAAAATGTTAGGAAACGGCTCTAAAGAACTGTGTCAACATGGTTTGTGCAACAGCACTGTTGCTGATACCTCGGGCAGGCTGCAGGTCCCCGAGAAAGATGGAGCCTCAGGTGTTATTAGGGCAGCTGTGTACACCCCCACAGCGAGCGGTGGGCGAGCCAACGCAGCTCTGCGTGGGGAGTGGGGCGAGGGAGGTTCCCACCTGAAGACAACATGGCTGGTGATGCATTGCCTGCTTCATGGCGGTACTTTCTGCGAGCCGTGGGTGCTTTCGTGGTGCTGTTGTGCCTCTGGCACTTCTTCACGCACCAGCGTCGAGGTTTCCGCTCATTCTCTGTTAGAGTCTCCCCATTTGGCAGCTTCTTCAGGAATTTCTTCTCCACATACTTCACCTTGATCCAGGCTTCCTTGTCCTGCCTAAGAGAAGAAGAGCCTACAGCTGTGCACAGGTCCCATGAATTGCCTAAAGCAAAGAGCCACAGAAGCTCCTCTGGGTCATTTTATCAACCTGGCTTTGAGCCCTAAAAATCACTGAGGCCTGTATTAAGAAGGGAGAGTTTCGCAAACCTAAAAATATCTCCCATTTCAAAGCAAAACTAAGAAGTGCAGTGTGTGGCTCAGAGTGGAACGGGATGCTCAGCCCTAGGCAACATCATCTGCTGCAGGTACATGCATTTGTAAGGTCTCAGAGCAGGTGTAAAGCCGGCAAGCTCTGGCTCCCAAGCATGTTTCACCGGGTTGTTGGCTGGTAACGTCCCACTGACCTTTCTGAGAGTCATTACAGAGGGAGTGGGCCGAGGTAGGTGTACCTGAGGTAGCCTGGGCCCTCACTGGAGGGCCAGTCATACTCTGAATGTGACTGTCTGGAGAACTTGGGGTGCTGGGTTTGCCGTGGGGATGGGTCCTCTCCACAGGACTGAGAGGACCAGTGTGTGCACTCAGACTCACCTGGAGCTCCCCGCTGTTGGTTTCTTAAGTCCCAACTCTTCACATTGTGCCTCATAAATCTGATTCATGGTACTGTTGCCCAGCTCGCACATCAGCTGCAATGTGACAGGGAATGAATGAAATCCCCAGGTGAGGAGCCACCTTCCCTCTAGTCTAGCCTGCCACCAGTAAGACTCCCTCCATGTCCACCATTTGTGGCGGCCGTTAAAAGCCAACACTCACTTTCAGTAACTCTGGCTCCCAGGAGTCCAGCGTGAGAGATCGGACTTTGGAGCAGTGAACACCCAGACTCCTATTTATCCAAAAGAAGAAAACTGAAATGGTTACATGCCTCAAAACAGAACTGCTCATACATCGTAAGATGAACAAGATCAATCCAATTCTAATGTATTTATCTATACAGTCGTAGCCATAGCAGAGAGGTTTATGCATATGCATACACAGATGTACCTGCACACATAGGTACTGCAGCAAGCAATTATTTTTGAATCTATCTGGACAAACACTATAGTCAGTTGTAATTCAGGCTCCGCTGTTCTCTGCAGGAGCTCGCAGTCCCCCCGGCTGGCAGCGCCGAGCAGACGCACGCAGTACCTGTGGATACCAGAGCACTCAATGCACAGCAGAATGCCCAGGTTGATACTGGCCCAGCGAGGATCTGGCTGACCACAGTCACAGCACTGGTCGTTCCCAGGGATGCTCTGCACTCTCTGCAAGATGGTCTCTCCTTTCACACTGCGTTCCCGGGAGTCGGTGGCAGAATCAATGCTGCTAGTTGACGGGGAAGCAGTCCGGTCCAGTCTCTGCAGGGAAAAAAGTGTTCTAGGATTCTGCAAAGCCCCGCAGAGCGAACCAGAGCTTTGCATGGCAGAGGCGCTGAGAGGAAGCATTACCTGAAGAAGAATAAACTAGGGCTAGTCCAGGAAGGGAAGGCGTAAAGCCTCCTTAATCTCTGTCATTGCCACCAGACAGCACTGCACCCCAGCCCTGCTCTGGGAGAGCGGGCAGCAGGCAGAGCATCACCTGGGAAATACATGCGATCATAGTGCCTTGCCTGCACCTGTCCCAGCTAGGGAGCAAGCTCTTCCCAGGGGAGTATAATTCCTAGGGAAACATCAATCCAGAGTGATGGCAAGAGAGCGAAGATGTCAGGACAACAGTGATTTTAAGCCTTGCCTTTCCCCCAGCCCAGTTTTTTTTAAGTGTGGCTTTGGTGGGTGAATAATTGTTGCCTTTGAGTTAGCGCTGACATCAGCTCCCTTCCTTGAGGGCAGAAGAGTATTTCCAAAAGGTCCACCTGTGCACACTGGACCTGCCACAGCCCAAAAGCCCCGAGACACAATTACGGATCTTTCATGCCCTCCTCGCTCACTTCGATATAGTAGCTGTCAGGACTCTCCCGGTACGCAGAAGCAATGCTAGCTTGAACAGCCTGAATCCAGGCCTGACGCAGCTTCTCCGAGTCAGCCTGCAGCATGCAGCTCCTGTGAGGGAAGGAAAGGAGTTAGAAAGAGCAAAAGGACAGGGTGCACGTTTTGGTCAAAACTGTCCCACTTCATCCTCGGCATAGCCATTCCAATGGGATCAGCGCCTTGATTTGACAGGCAAACAGACAAAAAATTAATCCTACAAGCTTGGACTGTCAGAGGCGTTCCCTCTCCAAAAACTCCAGGCAGGTCTGCTAGCTATTTTGAAAAGCTGACCATTGCCAGTGGCACTGTCTAGATGTATATGAGGTACGCGTAGCCTAGATCTGGCTTATGCCGATGTCTGATGAACTTCATAGGGACTCTACAGTACAGGCAATGGTATCTCCCAGTCAGCATTTAATAGCCCAGGGCAGCACATCTGCTCAAATCTGATCTCCTGCAGCTCCACGCGTAGTCCGGCTACCGTGAAGATGGCCTAGGGAAGCCACCAAACTTACTTGGTAGGTGAGACGACCTCAAAGCAAAATCTCCTCTCTATGTCTTCACATGGCTTGACAGTACAGAGCCGCAGGTCTTCCACCACTACCGTGAGGACGTCCTGAAAGGGTGAGAACAGGTGGCTTTGTTGGCTTCCCGAATCTGTGTCACAGTCAGGCCTCTCAGAAAACTCCTTCCCAAACCCTCCTGGTTAGCATATGCTCGGTCCAGAGCGAGCAGAGCCCACCCACCGCCGGCTAACTCTAGGGCAACAGGACAGGGCTGGACGGGATCAAACCATGGGACAACATGCACGTGAAATCACAGGATTACCGGGACATCAGCTCCCTCTGCTGAGCGGGAATATTTAGATCACCACAAATACCCTCCGCTGCCACTTAGTTCTCAGTAAGGTCTGACTTTGGAGCACAGTAATGCCTGAACGGGCTTGCTGTCCCTCTGATCCAGTTCTCCTCCCCACTCCTTCCGCCCCACTCCCCGCCACGGTGCAGAAGTCCCCCGCAAAGCGGGACACCCGGCAAGCTGGCTAACCTGCCAGCGTCATCTGGGGTAGCCTCACTGACCTTTAGCTTTTTCTGGTATACCAGCTGACTGTTCTGTATGGAGAACCACCTCCTGAGGGAAGACAGACAGACAGACATCAGAACCAGTGAACAGCAGCGCTACAGAGAGGCTGTGTCCTGCAGCAGAGCAGGATATCTCTGCATTTAAAAGAGTGCGATTCATTCCAAGAAGCTGGAAAGTAATGTCATCAGAAAAGCTCACACTTCTCCCTAAGGATTTACAGCCTTAGGGAATGACTCCTGGCACTGAGATGCTGTGATGGCAAGTGTTCTAGATATGTCAAAGTATAGCAAGAAGGAAGGAAAGAAGGGAAGAAACAAAGGAGTAGGGCAGTCCCATATCACTGCCTTGGGATGTCTGGGGCAGAAGCCTGTGTTGGCGCACTGGCCCCGGTGCAGGTAGTAAATCCAGTGCCGGTGGGTCGTGTGGCACTGGTTAGGGCATACTTGTACTTGCATACATGCACAGTGGGCACACTTGACATTTACTGGGAAAGCTGGATGACTTGCACGTGCCATGCCAGATGCAGCGTGCCTGCTGCCTCTTCAAGCAGGCCGTCATAAGGCAAGCCAGAAATTCCTCGACATCAGGAGGAAGCTTCCAGGTGGGGAAAAAAACAACCTCATCTCAGAAAACTCTGCTAACTGGCAGCTCTACAAGTGGTGCTGGAGAAAAGAATGCAAATGCATTACATATCTTGCTGTTTATATAGGCTATGCTACCCACCCGGCTGGTTTCTCTGTACCCCCTATAGCCTATGGGAGGCCAAACAACGCCAAAGCTCCTGTTTCCTATGGCTAGAGTAGGGATGGGTGGGTGTGAAGGGCATCTACCTTCTTAGGAGGCAACACGTCACCAGCTAGCAGCTGTCCATTCAAATACAACTTACAGAAGGTCTATGTGATGCTGATAACAACGGTAATTCCCTGGTGTCTTAATCTTCGGTGCTAAATCCAAACCCCCCAAGTCACTTTCTCATCCCAAGGTACAGCCTAAGATTTAGCAACCTGATCGTCTTCATGGAGGGCAATGGAAGCCATGACCATCACTAAGGTCCAGGAAGAAGGTACTAGAATACCTGAGCATAAAGAGCCAAAGAGGCTTGCAGCAAGCTGTTGTTTAGAGCACGTATTACATGCTGTTTGCAAAAGAATTAGGTTCCCTGGGAAAAGGAGGTGAGACAGGATTTGCTTTCGTCATTGCTGAAATATTAAACAGAGATTTTTCTTGTTTTTCTATAAAAGACAATAAAAGGACTTGAGACGTCTGTGGAGAAATGGGAAAATGCAGGTAACTGGAGGCCATCCCATCCACGTGGGAGCCCATTTTGACGAGCTGGTATGGTTCTGCATCACGCTGAGCCGCTGTGACAGCAGCAGTCTGTGCTCAAGGAGCTTGTTGTCACATGAAGCTGAGTGGAAAGTTTGTCTCTCGGGCTCTGGTCTCTGCTCCTTGGAGCCGTGCTCTCCTGCTCGCCCAGAGCACGCACTTCTGCCAGGCGCTGGCTCTTAGCCCGAGGTCCCGAGCTGCGGATTTTGCTCTTCTCTCTGCCTGTGGGGGAGGCACTAACAGAACAGCTGAGTGACAGCAAGGTGTGAGGAGGCGACAGGAGCTGTGAACAGCTGGACGTGGGTAGATACGGCTGAGGGGGTGGGACTGAGGAGGCAGAGATGGCTGTGGGGAGGGTACAGACTCTGCGACTGGGATGTAGGAGGATACAGGGAGAATAGCTGGGATTTGGGGGACAGGGAAAACTTGGAGCCCTTGACACTAACATTACTTCAGACATCAGGAAAACCAGAGAGTCCCAGAAGGTCACGTTCCCTCCAGGGTAAGTGCCCTTTGGAGCGACCCTTGAATTCACAGCCAGGGAAGTTGCTAGGAGAAGGGAGTTGCCTGGAATTGCTCATCCCTATCACAAGAGTCAAGCACAGGTCTCGACATTAACCTGACACACTTTGGAATGACCTTCTGCTCCTCAAGAACACGTGGTGTCAGTGAAAACAGCCATGGACGGAGGCTATACTTTGCTTAGGAAACACTGTGCAGGAAATCCTAAGAGGCTGATAAAGCTCAGCTAAGACACCCTCCCAGTGCAACAGCTGGTGGGCACCGAAATCAAACACCGTGACGCACTGCGTTGTAGAGGCTGTTGTGGTTTCTGGTTCCTCCAAGCGCAAACACAGTACTTGACAACGGCCAGGGGACCAGAGCGCCTGACAGGTAATAAAATTATGCAAAATTTGCCTGAAATCTCCTTAGTACTACAGGAAGCTTCAGAGAGAAGGAATCACTTTACTAACCAATTTAGACATCTCTAATAATTTCAAGTCTTTTTTTCCATGCAAATACAGGCAGTTTCTGTGCATACCACAAACTGTTCACTGAACCATTTAGTGTTTATTTATTCCAAACTCTAACAATAGCACATTTCAGCCTCGCTATGGTGCATATTTGAATGTATCCCATCACCAAGGAAAAGATCTCTTAATATTGTACCTTTTCCCCATTATGTGAGAGGAGAAAATGTAGGTCAAAAAGGCATTGATCTCATGCATTAGAAACTCACTGGAAGGGTGTGACTCCTTTCACGCAACCATGTATGGAACCCGTTGACTATCTCAGGGGAAACTAAACACACAAACATCGAGCGAGGCTAGAACATGAAACCTTTGCTTCCACTTTCCTAAGGTCTCTGGCAGCTGTGGAGACTCCTGACTAGTGCAGGAGACATATGAGCCTGGCATTCCCAGGGACCTATCAGATGGAATACTTATAAATTATTAAGAGGAGGGTCAGTGCACAGAAAGCCATTTCGCAGCTCCCAGCAGCACAGCGATATTTCCACTCTCACATATCTCCCAGTCCCAAGATAGGCAGGTTTGATAGTCATGGCATGTCCTGCTGTCTTGAGTATTTCTCTTAATTGTTATGAATTTGCAGCTTTCCTAGGACAAGACTTGAGCTGCATTATGCCCCGTCTTCCCTGCATGGAAACAGGACACGCTTCCATTGAGGAAAGTGATCCTTTTCTTTTCCTGGCATTTACTAAGACACAGCAAAACCAGAGCTGGCTCACTCCATGATGCAGCCTAAAAGGAACATACAGCTGCACAGAAAGAACCCTACTTGTTTTTCAACAGGAAAACAAGAATCACTTAGGTAACCTACACAGCATCCAGCTCTTCTACTGATTAATGCACATGTCTCCAACACCCATATCAAAGACCTGCAAAGCAAGTGGCTTTGCAAGCTCAGCACATGAGTTATCACGTGCTGGTAGAAAATTTATGTGGTCTTAAAACACCGTTGCAAGCAAGCAGATGCTTACTCCTCTTTGGCTCTGAACTGACCCGGCGCCACATAGCCAGGCTGGTGTGTTGATAAGGCTGCATTAATCTCTCTTGAGATACTGTTTCTCTCCAGAGGACTTGCATGCAGTGTTACGCTAATGTGGCTTCAGGTCCTGATCTTGCTTGCAGCCGACAGGTTCTGAGCAGAATCACAGCATCACTTTGGCTGAAAGGGACCTCTTCAGATCGAGTCCAACCCCCCTGCTCAAGCAGGGCCAGCTAGAGCAGGTTGCCCAAGACTGTGTCCAGGTGGTTTTTGAATATCTCCACAGACAGACTTCACAACCTTTCTGGGCAACCTGCTCCACTGCCTAACTATCCTCAGAGTAAAACAGCAGTTTCTTGTGTTCAGGTGAAGTTTCACATTTTTAATATGTGCCCATTGGCTCTTGTCCTGTCAGTAGGAACTGGCGAGAAGTCTGGCTCCCTCTTCTTCATCCCTTCCCGTCAGGAATTTGTACACATTGATAAGATCCTGCCCTGAGCCTTCTCTTCTCCAGGCTGAACAGTTCCAGCTCTCTCAACCTTTCCTCATATGACAGATGTTCCAACCCCTTAATCATCTTCATGGCCCTCCACTGGACCCCCTCTACTAAGTCCATATCTTTCTTATACTGGGGAGCCCAGAAATGGACACAGTACTCCAGATGTGGCCTCACCAGTGCTGAGTAAAGATTAAGGATCACCCCCCTCAATCTGCATGCAAAATGCTCCTAAAAGAAAAGTCTCTGTATGCAGAAACTATCAAACGAACCTCATTTTAACTATTTTAACTACTTAGTTTTTTCAACTACTTAGTTCAGAATCCTTCCAGTGATAACAACGGTTGTCAAGATCTCACTAAAAGTGAAGTGCGTTTCTGTGCAGGCAGTATTAGTCATGTTCAGAGTCTTGGCCCAAATATCAAGTGGAATATTAGTTATTACTCACCGATTCCATGTTTTGAAAGCATTGCTAGCTCTCTTGAAGAGGTAGCCTTCCATCACCACTCCATTTGGGGCATCAACATTAAACTCCACCTTTGAGTCATCATAGGAGAAGTCCTGCAAATAAAAAGAGACTGAGTCTCTAACATGACTGCACTCTCCAGGACCCAAGATGGAGATGAGCCTAATCAAAGCATCAAGAAAAGAAAAACATCTATGTCAAGATCCTAAGGTTCATGCAGAGCTGTCTGTCACAGCACATCCCTATGCCTTAGTGGGCTGCATCCATGAACTATCCTAATTCCAGTAAGCTTATCTGTCCCTGTTGCTTGGAGCAAAGCACACATAGTAGTACATAAGGTGATAGGGTACTGTATTTCCTCCCTCTGGTAGCCAGTAAGGAGAAAGGCAGGTAGCTTATCACCACAAAGGCTAAAAACTCCCAAGATTTGGGGCAGTCTGTAATGGGCAATAAAGCGCTAGAGGTGCGTTTCACTGGCCAAGTGAGTTCGCAACGCTGCTGCCACCTCTCTGTTCTGCAAGGGGCCACGAACAGAACTAACCCTAGCCTCTTCACACAAGGAAAGCAGGCATGATGATTTGCAGAGAAGACTTATCAATTCCATTTTCATTAGTTGTCATCATATGCCACCTCCCGTCTCAATTCTCTACGCTATGCTACCAGTCAGAGCCGATTTGTCAGGTTCGGCACTGATTCATCAGAGAGATCTCATGGATTCTGACAGCTGGTGAGCAAGACAGAGCAGAGAGAAAAGCAGCTGCTCTCACAGAACACGGGGCCCTTCTCCCTGGGCAGAGGTCTGCCTGCTTCCCAAGAGAAAGTAGGTCATGAAACCTAAATGACTTTCCCCCTAACCTGGGGAACTAAGGCGCGTTGTCGCTTTGCACACCGATTCCACTCTAATGATGCATTCTGCCCACACCTCCATCTCTCTTGAGCACAAATATTTCTCCCTCTACTGCTTGGTTCAAAGACAACAGTGCAGTGAAAACAGCCCCATTAAGTTAAGTGCCTTTCCCAGCTCAGCGTATGAAGACCCTGGCGAGGCTGTGTTGCCAGGCAACGTGCACTTCACTCTCATTAAGATGAGTTATTTTCATGTTCAGAGATGCACGCTCGCCTGGGAGGTGTCATAACAAGAATAATGCTGATACAGAAGGAGGAGATATAATGGGACAGGACTGAGTCATTCCTTGGAAAGACAGCATGACGCCCAATTAGAGACTAGGAACTGCTGTAAGGCACCCAATTAAGAGAGGTCTGCTCAGCCTCAGATCTTCTTGCCATGAGAGGGTGAACCCCATGGAGGTCCTCTTCTGCAGATGTCTTTCATGCACATATTGCAAACAAAGGCTGGAGGGAATTTTCCACTAACTCGTAGCTATTGGAATGTGTGACTTTTGTAGAGCTGCTCCACAGTGACAATTCTATAAATTTGATGAGGATCTGCACTGCTTTTTATAATAAATAATGCAAATATCCAAGAATCTGGACTTTGTTGAAAAGTGCACAGCAAGTGTAGGGCAAAACCCTTCCAAGCACATCTTAAAAATGACCGCTTAGCTGTGCCTTACTTTGTGGAAGAGGTAAAAATAAGGGGGAGGGTCTAAATATAATCACCTGACTTCTTCAGCTGTCCTTATGCAATCAAGCAGTGTGATGGTAAGGAGGATAGCGTGGTGGTGAGCGCAGGAGGAACAGATGGGCCGTATGCGTCACTGGAGTAAATCCACTGAAAATCAGTGGAGTCAAGCCAGGTGTGAACTTAAACCTCATTGAGTCTGTACCGTATTGTGCCTCTCTACACATTGAATGGCCAAACCAGAAGAGGTGAAGGCACATGGAGTTGTTCCTCACCTTTGAAAGAGCTCTCAAACTGCAGCACCAAGGCCAGTTTTAGAAAGATAAAATTACACACAAAACCACCGAGCTAAGATGACAGCCATCTGGATGACGTCCAAACATAGACACACACTGCTGGGAAGAATGGCTCGTGTTTGCATTACTTCGAAGCTGTTTCTCTTTCTTACTCTCTCATTGGTTCAGAAACATCCTCAGGCCAAATTCTGCTCATATTTCTGCTGGTGTAATTCCTGAGCAACTCCACTGCTATCAACAGAACTACTGCAGGGTGGCTGAGGGCAGAATACGTCAACCAGAGCTGTAAGCTGGATTTGTAAAGTAGGCACAAATGAAGGGTCAGATCGGAGGGATAAGGACCAGTCGGCCTCTCATCCCTGGGCCGCGCGGCAATCTGATCCTCGGGCACCTTGTTCCATTCCATTGCACTCTGCTTGGAAGCACCCGAAGTCTTTCCTATAGAGTTATTGAGAACGCTGACAGACAAATAAGTAAGGGAAAAGGGAGGATGAAAAATACCCAGAAATTATCCCCTTGATCGCTATCATTTTTCCTTTCTCCGCCAGGCAAAGGCCCAAAGGGACATGTACAGAAATGGCTCGGGTAGCTGAATGGCAAAATCACGCCAAGTGCAACTGTGAAACTTCCAGCACACCAGAGTGAGCTTAAACTACAGATTCCTGGGCACGTCTTCTTGCTGTAGCCCATACAGGGAACTTTCTTACCACAGCCATTGAAAAGAGGACAAATTTCTGGCAAAAGAGTTACAAGAACATCTGTTGAAACCTGACTCCAGGACAAAACTAGCTTAGAAACTGTCTGACGAGATCACCTTGCCAATCGTGCTGAAACCGCATGGCAGTGTGTGGCCACAGCTGGATGCACACAGATGTGTGACGAATCCCCGTAACTGGCAGGCCTGTCCCTAATGTGTCCCTGTATCTGTTCTATTCATTGACACAAAGATTTTGATCCCGTTAGTTCTGGGAAATAAGCCGAAGGGTCGTGTCTGACACACTGCTGCTACCAAGCTCCAGCCTTGTAAGCCAAGCCACGAGGTGCTGGGGGAGAAGGAATGTCTCACTCATTCTACAACATCCAAAGCAAGTTTCTTGATTCAGATCTTAGCCCAGACAAAGCAGGGTAAGAGAAGGGACACATAAGCTTTCTCTTGTCCCCTCTTTTTCCATTTCCTGCAATACATGAGATTTTAACGCACAATTTTAATAAACTACCTTTTACCAAATTCTTCCCATGATCGCACTGTACACAGAGTAGGCAAGTCTGCTCTAAATGCGTTTGGACTGATTTATTAAGTCTGCATTTAGCACCTCATTGTCTCTCTAATATGAAAAAATGCTTGACATGGAAAAGGCTTCCTAGGACTGGGATCTGAACGGCTTTGGTTACAACTGCACACGCAGTCATGATCAGCAACAGCAGTGACATGTGGGATCACACATGGGTAAAATAAATCGGACGTCTTCCAAAATAAGCAAGCAGATCTCTGCCATCATCTGCTTCCCTTTCCTTCACCGACTTTCAGTAAATCTCAGTCTTGTCTCACTGTCCCCTCCCCTTCTCAGTCCCATCACTCCGAGTTTACACAAGAGGCTGCCTGGGAACTGATATTCTTTTAGAAATGACATCACAATGGTTTCCATGGGAGCACACCAAATGCTGCTGAAGCAACAATGAAGTAACACATTCCGAGAGACACCTCCACAGGGATGTGAAAAAGGACATTAATGCAGACACTTTCAAACCAGCAAATGGAAAGCAAAAACCCAGCACAGGAGCACACAGACCCATGAAAGAAGAAAAAAAAAGGGGGAAAAGAAAAGAAAAAGAACAAACCAAACCAACAACACCCCCCCACACCAAAACTATTTGAAGGTTGCCTCTTGGCCCACTCGGTTAAGGACCGCCCGTCCATCTCCACACAACGTGCACAGAGGCTGCTCGCGTGGCCGAGGGCA
>KL256417.1:60608-107874 GCA_000699545.1 Podiceps cristatus
CCCGTGAAGCCAGCATTTCGTGCAGAGAAAATGGCTGATGAAATTAAATAAGCCTCCAGCTTCAGCAAAGAGAGTTAATATGAAGAGTGAAGATGCCCCACGTAAGCCTGGAATCCTTGAGGGGGGGAGTCTTCTAAGTAAGGAGCCCCACTTAAGAGCATACCCGCTGAAGTAGGAAGGTCGTCTTTATGGGTTCATTCCCATCCCAAAGGGCTCAACACCTGGCTGAGAACAGATAGAAATTTTCTCCAAAATACCAAGACTTCCTTAAAAATCTTTAAAATACAATCACTATGGCAATGGCCCTGCCCAAAAAGCCATAACATTACTCCCTCAGTGCATCAAGTTGATGTGGAAATAACGATACTGTGCTTTTCTGTACAATGTTTTCATTTCTACCAATAGAAAACACTATCAAAACCAGGAAATCACATCCAGTTAATCATTTTAGTCCAGGTGTTTTTTGAGATTCAGAGAAACATACCTTACTACCAAACCTCCACGTTATTTTAGTTTCAATCAATACCATTTAGGATAAGCGACACCACACGCGATACATGCTTTCCCTCGCAGCAGACAAAGGCTTTTATCCAGAAGTGCCGTTTTTACTTAAGTAACCAATGATGCTCAGTATTTAACAACAATATTATGTGCACCCTAACAACATTATCTATGCATTCATGCATTGAAAAGAACCTCTCCTGGAGTCGAGTTAAAAATTGTGTGTGACTAGTTTGGCTATTTGATTCTAAAGAGAACATAATTCAGGGGAATATTCACATTCCCTAAAGATACACACACGCCCCTTCCACACAAACACCAGTGAATGCACATTTGTTCTCTTCTGGTGCCTGAATATATTTCAAGATTTTCTCTATCTGGCTATTTTTACCCCTGTGTATACGCTGTGCACAATCCCAGACCCTCAGAGGCAGATGGAATTTGGAGAAGGGCTCCCCCACCTACATTCCCGTTCTGCACAGACAGTTTTCATTCATTCTGGCCAAGTCCCATTGAATTTCCAAATGCCAAATGATCTCCCTGCTCTGCAGCTTGCCAGCAGATGATGCACAGAGACCTGTGCCCGGCCCCACAGCTTTTCCAACCCAGAAACAGAACCAGACACGTTTGCTCTCCTGCAGCAATACAGCTGTACTTGCTTTTGGGTCACACCAGCAAGCAAGGTCCTCCAAGCACAATCCCTGCTCCCCCCGGGAAAAGTGTCCCCTAAACTTTCTCCCCAAGTCACACCAACCCTGCAGGAGTCTCCTTACCAGGAGGTATTCAAGCCTGCCGAAAATCTTCATGATGCCGGCTGCAAGGGAGGTTTTGCTGCTCTTGCCTAGAGCAGGGAGCAGCTCGGTGTCCTCACGCTCTCTCTGTTCGCTCTCTAGAGCAGCATCTCTGTTAAGCACCGTGGGCTGGCGGGGAAGGAGGGATTTCTTTTTCAGCCCCTTCTCCTATACCCCTCCTACTCCTTTTTGGGAAGCTCTAAGCTCTGCCCTTGGCTCCTGCCAAAGCAAGGGGCAGCAGGCGAGGGAAGGCTGCCGGCCTCTGGGGACCACCTGCTTACCCCCTCCTCCTGCCTCCTATTCACAGTCAATCAGCTTAGAGCAAGGGCTAATTACCATACAGCTGTCATGGAGGCACAGAAGGGAGCGGGAGAAGCCAGGCAAGACAGAGCAAAGTTGACAGGAAGATGCTCACCGAATGCCTCCCTGACCTTAACAGAGCCAGGCTTGTCCTCCTTCAGCCGGGCCCGCCTCCCCCGGCTCCCCAGAGCCCAGCCACCCTTTGGCCAGTAATTCCAGCCCTGCTCCACCGCAGCCACAGAAATCACGGCATTGAAGTGCCATATGGCCCCTAGTTCGTGACCAACCGGCAGGACTAAATGAGGTAGAGGGCTCTGCCTCGCCACTTCATCCTCCCGCGCCGTGCAAGGGGGCAGCAGGAGCACAACTGCTTCCCCCACCTCTCCGGACCATAGGTACGAGGCTGCGAAGGAGCCTGTGGAAGGACCCAGGGAGGTCAGGATCTATCAGGGAAGACTGGTTTAAACGTTACTGTTTCTCTACTCATCTCCTATTAGAAAAAATTCCCAAGCCTGTGTGTTCCAGCGCTAGGTTCTCCATAATTTTTCTTCTAATTTTTTTCCATTGGAAAAAATTCCCAAGCCTGTGTGTTCCAGCACTAGGTTCTTCAAAATTTTTCTTCTAATTTTTCTTCTACACCAGGCCCTGTGTGTCTCTGTGCATCCGTCTGAAGCAACTGAGCCCACATAAAAACACACAAACTCATTACACGTGTGGTTTAAGACAGTTTAGTTCGACCACAAGAGAAATGTGGGAAGCTACAAGACCACCTCCTCAGTCCTTGCAGAGACGTATTCCGTACTGCAGCCCTTGCACACATGCATCCCCCACACAGAGAGAAGAAAGGCACCCCCAGCCTTCATGCCGACGCTCTCCTCTCTCTGCACACCAGGAGAACTCAAATATTTCTTGTAGCTCAAAAACTGAGAATCTTCCTTTCCTCTTGCCGATTTTATTGGAGGTGGTTTTGTGTAAGTGACCATTATTTTCATAAGAAGCGTGAAGCTGTAAATGGAGATCTTTAAGGTTTTGGAGTTGGGAAGGCAGAGAGGACAGCGGCTAAAGTGACAGCTTGAAATGACAGCTCCCCTAGGAATCTGCCCCAAAGGTGGCAGGTGTTCTGTGAGGGAAGAGGGGGAAAGGGGGGCATAGGAAAAAGGCACCTAAATTACAGTATCAAAGAAAGTAGGGAAGATTTGTGCCGAGTTTTTCTCTCCTACCAAAGTAAATTAAACCAAAACAAAATGCCCCAGACCACTTCCTTACGCACCTGCCCTCCAGGCCTCACAAAGCTGCCCAAAGACAATTCAATTCCTCGTCTTCAGAATCTGCACAGCTCCCCCCTGCCCGCCCCCAAGAACGCTTCAAAATGTATTATTTAAACAGGATTCCCTCCTTTTCTGTCACGCCTTAGCAGGCTGTTCACGAAAACACCGTGTTGAGGAAAAAAAGGATACTTCTGCCACCACTCTAATTAAGCGCAACTAAATCTCCGAATTTTTAAAGGTATACCAGAGGGTATTCTGGGCTCAGCATGAAGACACATATTCAAATACGCGCTGTGCTCCCTTTGGAGACAGCGTGGTGCTCACCAGATGGACTGCCATGCCCCGTTGCAAAGCGGGGAGCAACACTGACTCGGAGTCGCTGAAAAGCAGGCTCATCGCCTTTCCGGCAGGAAGTTTTAAATCCTAAATTACAGTAGGGATGCTCAGCTCTCTTACAAGCTTATGCACACAGAGAGCCACGGCTCTATGCATATGTGGCCTGATGAAGAGTAATTGCTTGTTCTGCCTCTTGGAACCTGACCTCTGCTTCAGTCCCTGCTAGTCCCGTCAGCAAGCCACAAAGATTTCACTGAAATGCACTGCACTAGAGAGATTTTCCACGTTCCCTTGAATGAAGTCATCTCTCCAGCGGAGTCCCAGGGGAACTGAGAGTTCACAAATGGGTTCACCCCTCCCTCAGAACACTTAACCAAAGGGAGCATATGCACAGGCTGATTCACAGGGAATGTCTGTCATTAGCTTTCAAATCTGATTACATCTCCATTTCATGGGTTATGACATTTTTGAGACAGAGCATTAGAAAAACCAACAGCCACTTAGATTCTCCCTGTTGGGAAGTATTGATCCACACAAGTGCCTGCCGGATACGGACTCCTCAGCAATTCCTGCTCGGCGCTTGGTTCACAAACAGCTGCTTCTCAGGGCTCTCTGAAATCCCCTCTTACCATGCCCACAGAGCCTGAGAGTGTGTGTATGAGTGCGTGCGTATGTTGAAAGTCCCCCAACACCCTCTGTTACGAGCCTGGGCAGCCAGTCCACCTCCCACCAGACCCAAGGTCCTCAAAGGCTCCCGGGCACCAACCACGCATTAAGTGCCAGCCAAGTACTGCTGCCACCACAGTACTGAACTCGGGGTCAAGACTGACCACCATACAGGGGAGAGGGAACCCAAAATCTTACGTTAGCCCAGGACTGAAATAAACTTTGATAAGGACGAAACCAAATTCACTTGAAACAGGGCTCTAAAACTATCTCCAGTGTTCCGGTTATAGCCCTAATGCTATGGCAAGGTGTCTTTGTTTTGCTTTCAAAGGCAGGACTTAGTAAATATCCAGAGCAGCAAAGTACTAATTCTGAGAAATGAAGATGTCAGAAGAAGGAAATACATGTGGGTACTCACCTGCAGGAGGGTCTGCAGTGGCAGGTCGGCATGAAAAAGAGAAGGAAAAGGAAAAAAAAATTAGTTGATGTTTCTGCAAGCCTCAGATTTGGAATCATTCCCAGATAAACAGTCTCGAAAATCAGAGCCCACCTTAACCAAAGATGCCTCCTTACTGAAGGCTCAGACTTGTTTGATAATAAATCCTATTATCTTGCCAGTTCATGGTGGTTACTCCCAATTACAGCAGGCAAGAAGACACACGGTGGGTTACCATAGCTGTGCTGAGAACAGCAGCTTGCTGAGCCGTGGCAGCTCTATCACGCAGGGTCCCCATGGACCTGTCCAAAGTTATGCTGCTCAAGGCTGTAGCCATGTCATGTCACAGAACTAAGCAAGAATCATCTGAATTGCAGTTTGGAGCAGACTTGCACGAAAGAAGTTGACTGCAGCACACTCCCCTCTCAACAGCAGTACGGTGTCCTGCTCTCTCTCCCCCACGACCCATTAACGTCACCTCAGTGCAGTGTGAGCTCCCTATCAGTGAAGAAAAGGCCCTGCAGCAAGTCCTGCCCATAGGTACCAAAGGAGTGCGTCCACTCATTTGTCTGCTGGACCATTTAACGGGGCCTCTGGCCATCTGGCTGGGCTGGGCACTCAGGCATGCTGCCATACTGCTGCCTGGCCATGGGGCAAGGCAGCGAGAGGCATCAGAAGGGACACGCCAATAACTGCAGCAGCTGGAGACCATAGGGCTTGCCAGATAAAAGCCAGCTTGCTCAGCCAGAGGAGGGATGTGAGACTGGGGGAGAGGAGAAGAGAACGTGGGAAAGAAGTGCTCTAACCTCTCCCCAGAAAGCAGCTCTGCTATGCCGTTAGGCTGTTTTCATGGGCCATTATGAACAACTACATCCACTCCTCTACCTCCGAGATATTTACAGAAAATGAACCTTTAAATCCTCCCACATCCTCAGTAGCAAAGAGGGAAACAAAGCGTAGCAGGAAGGCTTGCTCAGAGGCAGAGCAGGTCAGTGGCAGGGCTGGGCAAACAGCCCAGGTGCCCTGCCCACGGGGTCCTGCCCACGTCCCTCTCCCTTGCCTACTCGGATGGGGCAGTAGCTGCCTGCTCTGCATTTGATCAGGCCTACCTACTAGCTAGACCTCTCAGCACCCACGAGGTTATCGCTCATCAAGGACTTCTGCTGCCACTGCTGCAGGCTGTGAAGGACTCACCCAACAAGGCCCCCCATCAGACGGCAGTTGCCACTGCGATCCGGACAACCGTGCTGACGGAGAGAAGAGCTGCCTGCACCGAGCTGCAGCCCCAGGACTCACCCTCTGCTGTATCAGCGCGTGCTTGTGCTCCATCTCCCGCTTCTCCACTGCAGAATCGATCACCAGCTGGTCCAGCTAAAGGCAGCAAGAAGAACACCAGGTGTAAAAGTCAGGAAGTTGGTTTATGAGCCACAGTCTATCTCCCCTTCCCTGCTCTGGGATTACACCAGCCCTACCTAAAATCATAAGTCCCCATAAGAGGGGAAAAGTGCTGTGTTTGGGTGTGTGCTGAAAGTAGCCATAGCTCTTGGCTGCCACCCCACAGCGCTCATCCGACAAGCGTGTTGCTCTGCCCCCTCCCTGGTTACTGAATGGCAGCTGAGGAGGAAAGAGGATGCCCTTTCAGGGGGACCTTTCAAGGCAACCATATTCCCTGTCCCCTCACCTCTGTGGCTAGTTTCTTCATGTAGGGATCCAGTTCATGGAGAAGGCTGTAGCCCTGCTGGAAAAAGGTGTACTGGGCGTGCATGAAGGACAGCATCTGGGGAGGGAAACGACAGCAGGGTCAGAAAAGGTTCTGGGACAAAGTGAGTGTGAAAAGTCCTTATCCCTTGTTACCCACAAACAAGTCTCTTCAAAGTCTAACCCTTTCCCTTCCCAAAGCAATCTATCCATTAGATGCCTCTCCCTCTTCTCCTTTCTTCCTCTCAGAAATCCTTCAGGTCAGTTGTGAGCACAAAGCAGTAAAAGCAGTGTCTTTCACCCCTGAAAGCTGCCTCCAGTTCTGGCCTGTGGAGTATCCTGCTGGTCCTTCATCCTCCCCTCTTGTGAGCATACCTGCAGCCCCCAGAGCAGTCCCAGACAGTATCTCCAGGGCAGACTGAGAAGTCGGTATGTCGACCCATGCAACCTGAAATGGAGAAGGCTGCCTTTCATTGAGTCACTGAGAGCAGCCACGGAAAACACAGAGAGCCCTTACCGCATCCAGTATTTCAAACTTCTTCTTGGCCTGCAGGACGTTGATCTAGGAAAGAATCAAGATAAGACTCTCAGCATCGGCAGCATTAAGCAGTCTAGCATAGGGATCTAAGTACGAACAACTTGCTGCAGACTCCTAGCAGCAAAACACAAACTATTTAAGGACAGTTCCAGAAAGTTAGCTTCTGAAAAGGCAGTTCTGGTGAGTTCCAAGTGGAATAAAAAAGAAAAGCATAGATGCATTTTCTGACCTGGCTGCTGCTGATTAAGGTCACTGCTAGATGTACATCTGTACACAAGCAGCGACCCCAGAGTGCAATTTGGTATCACACGAAGGAGATGTTTAATCTATCAGGGCACTACTTTGATTTCTCTTAGCAGGCTGAGAGGCAGTGTTACGGGTTTTTGCAGTAATCACAGGGAAGCCAGCCGGGAAATCGTGGTACCTGTGGGGAAGCCTATGTTCTCAGTGTGCACAGCCTCTGCACACACATTTTTTCTTGGAGAAAAGTGCATAGCTGACTGCCCCAGAGACGATCGCATCCCTTCCACACAGAAGCAGCAGCAGCTCAGGATTTCCTGTGCTGACCCTGATGTGCTTGGGTTCCTGGGGTGGAAGAAAAGGCTTTCCAGCACATTCAGGCTTCCACCTCTTCCCTGACCAGGGAAGAACTGCAGTACCTCTTGCACCAGCAAGACAGCGTTGCTTTGGAAATGCCCCCAGCTACTGCAAAATAACCAGTTTGGAGCATTTGCTGTGAGGAGAGGAGAGCCTGGCCATTCCTTGAATCCTCCAGCCGGTGCTTAGCAGAGTGGTGGTAGCAGCTCATCTTTGACACCTCACAGTCCACTGCCTGCACCTTTGATCAGGAAAGTCCCATGTAAAATCCCTACCGTAAAACCTTGGGCACAGTACAGCAAGGTGTTATGTCCCAATTCTTTCTCTCTCCAATATTGTCCTATGCCACTGGGAAAATGAGTGCTAACCCCTGCTCCATGCAATTGCACAGTTACAGCACGTTTTGGAGGGAACAGCAATGTTTGCCCTGAAAGGAAGAACAGGAAGACTTGAATAACCCGGGACTATGAGGTAAGTAGGAAGAACAAGAAGGGTAGTATCTGCTTCTAATGCTCATCACTCTACCAGTGAAACTACAACCATCAGCATCTCTTGGAAATGAAAACTACTGCAAATCTCTTCTAGCTGGGGACAAAGGCAAACTCTGTAAGACCTAGTACGTTTCTCTGTTCCTGGGCCATGGATCTGGAAGTGAAAAATATCCTTAAGATTTAAAAATAATAAAAAAATAGGTGTAAGAGGCTGACAACTGACCCAGGAGAATATAATTCCAAAAGTAAAAAATGAATAACACCTAGTTAGATAACAGCTTGCCCACAGACACCACGAGCAACACTGGGAAGTCTCACAAGCGCTGCAATTAGCACTGAAGAAACCGTCAAATGTAGCAGGTTTCAATGGGGCTTCAGCTGTCAGTGTCACAAACAACAGAAAAACAAAAAATTGGCTCCAGTGTGTTAAAAACTCATTTATAAATGCAGCATCAGCGTGTTTAGCAGCACTACACTTGCACTAACTGAACCTAAAACAATGTAAAAATTACCAAAGGGCAGCTCGCTGGCACCTGTCACAGTTCTGCTCGGAACAGTATCCGTGAGACACACCATGATCAGCCTCCCGGTTCTGTACTAGGCAACCTGGTCCTCAGCTCCAGCAACACAGGAGGGGAGAGAAAGTAGTTCAGGTATATCCCTAGATCCCTCCTTTCCACACCCAGTATACTAGGTTAAAACAACCCAAACAAACAAAAAAAGGACTGGAACTAGTAACCCTGCTTTATACCAACAGACAGTTTCATGCCTGGCCATTTATAGCCGTAAACCAGCCACTACAATAATGGGAATGTGCTACATTACAGTGAAAATTTTTGTTCTAAACTGTGCTTTACTGGGTCCTGGTCCTTCTGGCTCTCTTCAAGGTGTGCGCATAATCCTTCGAGTTTGATCATGCCAACTTCAGGCCTGTTGACAAAGTCACAGACGATCAAGATAAGTTCTGCAAGATGTGGAGGGTGCAACAGATCCACAAAACAGGGTCTGTCTCTTTAGAGGCTGGGGAGAAAATGGAGGATGCTGGTCAGAAGATTTTCTGCATCTAGCATTTGCATCGGGACCAGCTGGGACTTTTCTACCAATACAGTGCCCTCCAGAGACAGCTCTGCCACGGCAAATTCTGGGACTAGATTTTTGCTGTGGGCCAAGTTATCCCCTTCCCCAGGTATCGGAGTTGGGATTTGTGATGGGAGAGCTTAACTTACTGCAATTAGGATGTAGCTTTAATTCATTATGTGGGGGTGCCCTTTAGTTGGGTGGACATTCAAGGTCAGGAAAAGATCTCCTTTCAGATATAAAAGAATGAAATGATAACTCTTCTCACTATATCCTTAATTAAATACCAAAAGATACCTGGAAAAGTTCATGTCTATGCATTTCAAAACCGATGGGTTTAGACTGGTACCTTGCAGTGGACCAACAGGGAAACCTCCCCCAGTATTGGATCAGCATGTTAAAGGAACTCTTCCTCTTCATCAATGGGAGAAATGGAGGGAGCTTACTATAGTGTGACCTTGCCAGCAAATACACTTGCATTCATGTCTAAATCTTAGATGCAAAAAATTGCAAACCTAAAGGAGAATCAGTGAGATGCATGATTTATACTTCAAGGGGAACACGTTGCCTTTCTAGCTGCAGCTGCCAGAGCACGTGACATCAGAGACTACCTCAGGATCAGACAGAATGTGTTGGCAGATGGTTTTAGTTCAGTGAAAGGTAGTGGAGATGCACATGGATCAATATTAACACTGAATTTGTCTGCTTAATACACCCACTGTCCGCAAGGACAGACCTGACATGAAGCCTACCAATGATTCAAAGAAAAATCCTTGACCATTCTGGGTGTGGTGAGTGTTCCTGCAGGAAATCTCCCACTGGGAAGAGAAATTCAGTCCAAGGCAGTGCCTTTAATTTCTCTTACTGAAAAAACAATTACGATTACCCTTCTCAGTTATGCTGTAGCATTTTTAGGAAGGAGAACATCAGACATGAAGAGTCACATCAGTGCCAAGCAAAGGTGCAAACACAGGTAAGCACACATTCCCACAGAGACTCACAGCATAATAGAGGTTGGAAGGGACCTCCAGAAGTCAACTGCCCAGTGGCCTGGGCAAAGCAAGACTGACTTCATAGTTAGATGAAGTTGCTCAGATCCTGGTCTCGTTGACCGTGAACCTCTTTGGGTCCCCGTGCCAGTGCTGCAGAACTCTGACAACTTTTTGGCCTTATAGTCAACTGGAATTTCCACTGTTGCAGGCACGTGCATATATGTACACCCAGCCAGCTGTATGTGCATATACACCCATCTGGAGTTTCAGGCATGAACACAAGTACACACACACGGATGTTTGCATGTGCACACAGACCCAGACATTTGCTCTGAAGGACATGTTCTGCATGGAGGGGCAGATAAAGATTTCAGAGAACACTTGACAGCGCTGTGTTGGGTCTCACTTTCAGGAGTTTCATGGCGCTCTTTTGCCAGGCTCTCTGGAGAGCTATAAATATCAAAGCAGTAAGGATTTGGGGAAGAGCCTCCCCTCTCTTACACCACTTGTACCGACACCCTGTGACTGTTTCAAGCAGATGCGATCAGCTACAGAACTCGCAGCCCCACCAGTGAAGGTCCTCTCCTCCCAGCACAGCCTACTCTTTCCTACAGACAGGCTGAACGACACCAAAAGGCAGCTCAAAGAACCCTGGGACCTACTGCAGTACAGGGCTTTGCTAAGCCATTCATGGTTGATAGTGATACAGCTACACCAATGCCTGGAACTAGAGCAAACCTTGGTGGTTTCACGCTCCATCACACCCCAGCCCTAAGGACTCCCTGCCTGAAGGGGCAGAGGGTAAAATGCCCAATACCCTTTTGAACCCAGTTGTTAAGACCCTGCTCACCTTCCCTCATCCCTCAACATCTCCATTCCCTACAGCAGACTACTTAGCACTTTGCCTGTGATGTCTTCTTCCCTACTGGGAAATCCAGTCAGAAACCAACCTGCAAAACATAGTCTAGGGCCAGATGCCGGAAACACTTTCTGGTTATGGTCAAGGTGCCTGTTGCCTCCTCCACTTCATGGGGCTTGTGCCGAGGTGCCTGGGCATTCTTCACCAGCGAAATCTCCATATCCTCTCGCACCTTGTCAAACTGCTTCTTTGTTTCCTTGAACCTCCGGACGTCACTGAAACCCAAAGAAGATGAGACGGTGAGAATCTTTGTTACAAGGCAGCCAGAATATTGCTGATAGCAGCAGAGCAGAGAGAGGTGCGACCAGGTACACTACGATCACTCAGAGATCCTGCTCCAGATGCCATCAGGAACCTAATCCACCCCACCAAGCTCCACCGTGTCCAGCTGGACTGACTCCAGGTTAACTCTAGACAGTCTTTCATTAGAGACAGTTGGCAAGGAAAGATACTGGACCTTACATACTGCCTTCAAAGCCTTAAGGAAATTCCCCAAGGACGGCACCAAGAAAGCCAGGCCAGATGCCATGGCCCTAAAGATAGTCCAGAACTGTCCTCAGAATAAGTGGTAAGCAGAAGGTTTCAGAACCTACTGTGAAAAAAAAAAAAAAAAAAAAAAAAAAAGCAGCAAGCTTCATATTTCCCTTTGTGAAAGGAGTAAAATCAGCTAAAGGAGTGAAACCAACTAACAAATTCGGGACAGGGCATTCAACTAGGGCAGCCAGGCCGTTCATGGGCATCTCTAGCTGATTCTGGCCTGTCTGACTAAAATCCAGACATTTAACCATTCCTTTTTGGTTATATAATAGGCACATTTATTAACATTTGCATTTGGAAATACATGATCTATAATATGAACTTTGAAAGTTTTATTTACGCCTAGAGACTTCACATGGGATGAAGGGTCTAGCTTTGCGGGGGCGGGGGGAGGCTATGAAGACATAGTGACAGGCAGGGTTTTTTTCTGGATTTTTGTTTGTTTTAATTAGCTAGCAGGTACTCTTCAGGCAGGCTTGATTTGAGTTGCATGACCACAAAAAGTGAGGACAGCAACTCCTGAAGATCAGCTCTTACAAGCAGCCTTGATTCCTCAGGAGCTGAAAGCAGCAACGCTGACGTACAGCAGCTGTAACACAACCATTTATTTTCTGTCCAGGGGAGCTCTGTTTACCTCAACTACAAATTGTTATAACTTAAAGTAGTTAAAAACTGTTAGTAAATAAGTAGCATCCACTTATCCTTTGCCCTAGGGAAAAGGAAAAGCCTCAGTTGAACGTGACAGTAAATGCTGAACTCAGCCCTGTGGTAAACTGTTTCAAGTTGCATACACCTATGTATGGATCAGCCTCTGGCCAAAAGAATCTGCCACGGGCAGGTACAGTAAGGATAAATGAAAACAGAGGGGATTGGCTTATTGTTCTGGTGGTTGTTGCGTCTTCACATTGCCCTCAACGCTCAGGGCTGCTGAGTGACATGGCCATTTAGCTCCATTCACCAGAAAACAAACGGGCCACTTTTTGCATTTTTGGGTCGCTTGCAGCAAAGGGCTGTGAGGATTTTACATCGCTTTGGAGAGAACAGCTTCCTCATCTGTGCATATCCCCACTGGAAAGGAGCAGGAGCTAAGGCACGTGATGCTGCTGGAAGTTCTCAGCTAGCTCTAAGCCAGGCTGCAGCAGCACGGCTGCAACCTCAGGACTTAGCTAATAAAACCCTCCTACTCAGCAGGGCCTGTGGCTTGGCAACGTGCTAAGGCAGTCACAGCGCATTTGGCTACTGACAGCGTGGGCAGGGCAAGCTGCTCTCTCCTGTGTGAATCACAGAAATAAACCAAGCAAAGACCTTCGGGGCTTGGGGACAGGAAGGACAGCTCAGAGGGTCAATACTGCCCTCTCAGATATGTATAAATTGCCACACAAAGGCACAGTTCCCTCGTTCCCGTCCCAAGCGTAGAAGTTATTTTCCAACCAAGGCCAGGAGCAACGCAAAGATTAAAGCACCAGGGCCTGCAAGTGCAGAGGTTCAGCAATACAAGTGCAAAAAAGAATAAGTCACAAAGATGCTGAAAGGATGACAAACCCAAAAGGAAGGTGAAATTCCCCTTCCAACTGCCAGCCATAAGCAGATTAAATCTGAGCTCAGAGAAATGATTAGAGAGAGAGTGGGGGTAGGGTGAGTGCTAGGCGAGAAGATGGGGGTCCATGGCAACCCGCTCCCGCCTAGCTGAGCCCCAGCTCCCTCTCTGCCCTGTCCTAAGGCAGGATCCCTCCCCCGTTGCCCTCAGCTCCTGCCCGGGGAACCCAGGCCCTGGGAAAGGCGCTAGTGCAGCAATGGCAGGGCCCTGCTGAGAGCCCTGATCGAAGGCACCGCCTGTCCCCACCCAATTAACCACCCGGCCCCCGTTCTGCGGGGCCTCAGGCCTGCCACCTGCAAGTTAACATCCCCGATATGCAATATTCTGCATTGCTCACACGAGGGCATTGTAAACTTGCTTTCCATTAGCAAAGAACTCTGAACCAGTGGTGAAGCTCCAAGGTGAAGGCACAGTGATGATTAGCTGCTCCCCCCACACAAAGAAGGGCCCTCCTGACTGTCACCTTCCAGAAGACACCCAGGTTTCTCCAGAAGAGTGGGGCTGCTGTAATTTTGAGTGACTGAGCATGTTGCATGGGGAGCCAAGAACACAATGATCCTGCTGGACCCCAAAGTCATTTGGCAGCAAAGTTCCTTCCTTCTGCAAGCACGCACTGCTTTAAACCACTATGGAAACTCTGCATCGAACGTAAGATAACATAAGATGTAGAGCTGGCCCTGCTCTGCAGGGATCTGAACTCTGGGATGTTTGACCTAGAGGATCAGAGCTCCACCAGACTTCAGCATGATGCTCTTATCTGGAAGTACGCCTCGTGCCCAGCTTTAACTATGAGCTGGGAACAGGACGAAGACATCTGGTTGACAACCGAGCAACCAAATGGTAGTGTAGTGAGACGACAGCAACAGCCATCACACAAACAAGATCCTTTCCTCTGCCCTTCAGCGTCTCTTCTGCTCCAGGCTTCACTAGTTGTGCAGAGGTTGCAGCCCTGTTTCCAGTGCACACAGGACAGGTGCAATGGAAGTTCACGAAGCTGGCAAAACAGGTAAGACAAATACTCACTCTTTCACAAAATTGTGCAGCTGCTGCCGAACGGACCTCTGAGCCTGGTCAAACAGGATCTGGAAGAAAAGAGCAAAAGGAATATCAAATGTTTTTGCAATATGGAAACATTGAAGAGTCAGAAAATCCATGAATGCTCCCTGGGAGCTTCAGTGTGAGGGACTCGGCATTACTTCAGGGCTTAGCGGTGCCCGTGTCTTGATGGCTGTCATAACGGAGAACAACTTTTTGCTACAGCGCTCCCTTACAAGTGCTGAATTCCTGCGCTGCAGGTTCCACAGCCTGTGCCAGGGCTCCAAATACCCCAGCGAGACCTATGCCACCAACACACTTGGGTTTGTAGGAGCAGTTGCCTCCATAGGCCCCATTTTGACCTGTCTCTCCCAAGTCTCGAATTTCTCCTTTTGCTCTCGAATTTCTCCTTTTGCCAGAGGGCGGCACTGTCACCCCAGCTCTACACACCGCTCGGGCCGGAGAGGAACAGTGCTGGAGGTACATCACAGCCAGCCACGGGCTGAGGAACACGGGCAAGAGGTCCAACCACACAGTATAAACAGAGACTTAGTTCTTATTAAGACTTAAATTTTATTCTCCTGTCTGTCCCTCACAAAGAAGTGGTCCCAAGCCCATTACTCTGCACCCTCCGCCCATCTCATCTCCAGCCCTCACCATCTTCCTTCAAGAGATGTTCTCCCCACCCTCTGCTCGATGCCAAACAGTGGTGTCTACTCAGCATCCTCCCGTCCATCTCTGACGGCCATGATTACAAATCACTCTGTATTTCAGACATGCATCAGGATGACAGAGTGCTTTGGCTAACTGGGACCAGATGGGCAGAGGCTCCCAGACCACGTAGCAACTGCAGCAGGAAGCAGACATCATCCTGGGCTCACAGAGACAAGCCGCTGGCCACGCTGCAGCCAGCAAGAGTGGCCCACAAAGAACAGACAGGGACCCCACTTCATTCCACCATCAGGAACACAAGGCCCAGGCACTGGCCCAAAACCAAACGATGCCCTGAGACATCCCAGCGCTGGGGTCTGGCATCACTACAGCTGTTTGGTAAGAGTATCCCTGGCTCATTTGCTCCCATTTAACACCGCGTCCTGAGCAGCCAACGTAACCTAGAGAGGTCCTGGAACACAGTGGTAACTGTGTCTGTCTTCCTGAGGATGCAGCCACCAGGAGCAGCACCTCCCATCCAGCATTTGGACTCACTTTCTCTCCCAAAATGACCAAAGCCCTTTCAGGAGAGGCTGCCCAAGCCCAGAGAGTGTGAGGGACTGATCAACCAGGGAGCGCAAGGCCGCCGCAGGTCAAGGCACCTCCTCTCAGCAAGCAAACCGTACAGAGCCCTTCGGATTAAATCAAACAGCTTTTTCCAGTTGGCCTCTTTTCTCCTTCCTCTTTGTGGCAAGCTTGGATTCCCAGTGGGAGTTTTTTGGGCAGCTTTGCTTGACACTCCACCCACCATCTCTCCTTTGCTTTTCTGGCCACCGTCTCTGCTTCACTACACAGTTCAGGGAAGACCCAGAAGTGGTGAGCACCTCTGGGTGTCCTGGCTTTTTCCAAGAGGTCAGAACAATCACCTTCTATCAGACCATTTACAGTGCAAAAGAGCTGGCGTTGCCTAAAGCAGCAGCTTCTTGTGAGGAGATGGTGGGTCAGCCCTGTCTGGCTGCCAGGTGCCCTCCAAGCCACCCTCTCACTGCCCCTCCTCAGCAAGATGGGGGGAGAAAATAGGGTGAAAAAGCTCATGGGTTAAGTACAGGGAGATCACTCATCAGTTACCATCACCGGCAGAACCGACTTGACTTGGGAAAGACTGATTTAATTAATTGCCAATTAAAAATAGGGGATAGTGAGATACAAGAACAAAACTAAACCCACCTTCCCCTCACTGAAGCATGCCTGGCATTCCCAGCCTGAGCAGCTCCCCGGCCCCCACGCCAAGATCTTGGCAGGCAGGGCAGTCTCTCACATGTGACACACTCTGAGGTGGCCACAAGCTTTGACCTTCTCATGCCCATAGCAGTCTGCTAGCAAAACCGCTCTGGTTCATTCCAGACTCTTTCTTCCAACAGACCCATAGAGACACAGTCTTCCTCCCTACATAACATCTCCCAGTAAGAGATAAGCAAGTCACACTTTTGACACTACACAGGTATCCTACCCCAAACAGGATGCAGAGCACTCCGTGGAGAAGCAGCAGCAGCACTGGCTGCAGAGCCTCAGACACATCCACTCTGTGTATTGCTGCAGCCAAGGACAAAGCACGAAACATGCCAGGACGAGTTGAGTATAAACAGCCATGAACAGCCTCTAAATATGAACAGATGCAAAGCGAGGGAAAGGGAAAGAAGGAAAAACCCAAGACCACCCAGCTTTGTGTTTCTACCAATGTAAATTATTTACTGCTCTTGGCATCCATTCGCCCTCTCCACCGGCACTCCAAGAGGCATTGGCCTCCAACATTTCCCATGGAGCAGATTCCCCAAGTGATGTTTGGGCACTGACAGTGCTTCCCTCCACTCATCATACCATGCAGGCGTAGGCAAGCAGCAAGAAAGCCATCTGGTTCCCACCTGCACCTACATCTGGGAAGCTTCCATCACTGGTTTCCGCCAGGATGACACATTTGCTTAGGATCAGGGAAAGGAAGGGACACTTATGTCGTACTCGGGGCTGCAGACAAGTACCCTGGGACATCCCAGGGAAGAACGGATTCCAGGGTACGTAAAAATCAAACCGCACAGCTAAGGGAAGAGGCTCCCTCAGCTTGATAAATAGCAAGTCCAGGCTAGACAGAGCTACAGTGTGGATGGGAACGGCGGGACTGAAGGGCTTCACAGGAACGCAGGCTGTTCCCTGGTGCGTGCAGATACCACACTGGGCAGTGCTATGTGGGGCACCTGCAGCCACCTTACCATTCCTGCCTGGAAAAGGTCCGCTCCCAGCCGGTGCCCTGGAGCGCCGCACTGGAAGAAGCAAGCAAAAACCCACTGGGTACACAGGACAAACCAAGCAAGGCCCCAGGCCAGGCAGGTCACCCTGGAAGTAGGACACTGCCCTTGCCCTTCTGTGCGAGTCAGAACGGCTCTGCCTGCTGTGTCCGGCTGGAAAAAGGACAGAGGCTTTGAACAGCACAAGTGAAGCATTTAAAGAAGGTCTCTGCCTGCGACAGGCTCACTCCTAGCAGGGTGCTTCCAGGCCTGGGTGCAACGCTCTTCTCCAGTCACAGCATGGGCTTGTTCTCAGGCTGCCAAGGAGGAAGAATGAACTGAAGATTCAGTCCAGGTCTAAAAGTCTGAGCTTATAAAACTGCTCCTTACTGAAGCTGTTTATTGAGAGGGAACTGAACTTGTGGTAAGCAGTATCCCTATGCCTGTGGCCAGGGACATTTCTATGTGGAATTCTAATTTAAATATATCTGTATCAGAACAGGAGAACTGCACACAAAGAAGACAGGCCATATATATCCATCTCCTGCTCTGTCAGTACTCCTCTCCCCTGCTCCTGTCACTGATGCAGAGCCCCACGCCACCGCGACGGTGTCCCACCTTCCAGTCTGCAGCGATTCATCCAGCACAAAGCTGGGGCAGGGACTGCCGAGCGCTGCGCGAGGGGATTCCAGGTAATGACTGGGCCTCTCCCGCCAGCAGCATCTCTGCCGAGAAGCATCCTGTGATACCTGCGTTACTTTTATTGCTTCTTCATTAATTTTGCCAGGCAAGATCACCAAGGGAATATTTTCGAGTGGGTCCTTCATTCAATTTTCAACCCCAAACAGAGTTTTAAGGGCTGGAGTTTCAAATATAAAATCATCCCTTGGCTTTTTCTCTTTTCCCAGACATACTTGGAACAAATAATTCGTTTTAAGATTTTCCAGACCAAATACCACTCCACCCTTTCTCTTAGCTTCCACCAAGACAGGAGAAGTCCAGCCTATGACTCACACACATCTGTGCCTGAGGAGGGTCAGCGAGAAAGAAGGGAGCAACACAGCTCTCACCCAACAGCCACAAAAAGCTACATCCTCCATTTCCCTTTCCCAGCACAGGCTTCTGAGGAAATGGGATAAATCCAAACCTGCATTTGACAGGAGGATTAGGAATTTCCCACCCCTGAGAAATTAAAGCAGTGGCACAGGATGTTATTCCCGGAACTGCAAGCCTAAAAAATCAAGATACAGGACATTAGAGATCCAAAGGGATGACACTGCTACAGCACTCCCAGGAGTCCCTGCAGAGCTTCCAGGAGAAGAAGTGATCCCACCAGGCTCCAAAGCAAATCGGAGGCTAAAAAGAAGCGAGATTGCATGGCTGTGGACCACTTCTCTGAGCACTTACGTGCATGAAGTTCATCACAGCCACACACACCTGAGGAGAGGTTAAAGGTAGGCGACAGCATTTGTGGTGGGAATTTGCCAAGGAGCAGAGATTGCCAGGCAGGTCCATGGTGACAAGGCAGCTCCAGCATCAAGCTAGAAAAACCATTCCATAAACCGGGATCACCAGGCTCTGTAGCTGGCTATGGCTGCAGCTGAACCGGAGACCCATGCTCGCACAGCACAGCTCAAACCAAGGCTAAGGGCTCGGGCAGAGCTTAAATGGAGTTCCGGGCCCTCAGGTGGAGGGTGTTGGTGGAGGCCCCAGGTGAAGCTGGTCAGGGCTGTTAAGGTCTATTAGTGCACTGAGAGCCGTAGCCCGAGATGAGGTCAAGATCACAAAGTGAATTGGCTGTTCTCCTGCAACAACCTTTCCCAGCTGATGAGACGGAGGGTGTGGAGCTTCCTCTGCAGCTGCCTGACATACAGACAAAGGCAGCTCTGCCTCCTCCAGCTCCACGGATTCCCCACCCCAGCCATGGCAGCCAGGCACCGGAGAGTCACGTCTCTGCGCTTATATCCCTCATGGCCAGTCTGGAGGCCTCTTATGTTGCATTTAAATGAGGGTTGGTTGTCTGGTGGCCTGGGAATCAGAGCCTGATCCTTTTATCCGGTCTCGGGAACGCTGTTCCATCAGCAGTCTCCCAAACTGGGGGTGCTGCAGTGTCGGGGGGGGGGGGGGGCTGGCCGGTCAGCTCCGGGGCTGCCCCGACATCATTCTGTCAGCTCAAACCGGGGAGTCACGTCTCTGCGCTTATATCCCTCATGGCCAGTCTGGAGGCCTCGTCCTCACCCATGTCCCCAGAAACAAGCTGGGGACTGGTTTATGTTGCATTTAAATGAGGGTTGGTTGTCTGGTGGCCTGGGAATCAGAGCCTGATCCTTTTATCCGGTCTCGGGAACGCTGTTCCATCAGCAGTCTCCCAAACTGGGGGTGCTGCAGTGTCGGGGGGGGGGGGGGGGGTGGGGGGGGGCTGGCCGGTCAGCTACGGGGCTGCCCAGACATCATTCTGTCAGCTACCTCTCAGCATCTACTGGGGAACAAAAGTGACCCCCTCCCTGGCCTGCAGAAGGTGATCATCCATAATCTTTAAGTCAGCCTTCCTGTGAGACACCCTGCTCCCCAAGGATGGCCCGCTCTGCCGATAAGCCCCTTGTGCCGATCAAGCACGGCACCGTTAGGGCTGCAGTCTGTCCTGGCCTCTCCACCTCTTCTCTTCTCCTACCCGTCCTGCTGCAGAGTTGAAAAGAGGTTTCCCAAGACAGGGGTGCCTTCTTGTTCTGTGACATGTCTATCCAAGCTGAGGTCAGGGTGTGCCTGACAGAGCTTTGGAAAGAGCATGTAAATACCACTGCGCTGCTGAGGTAACAAAATAAAACTCAATAATGACAGCATACCGTCCATTTTTCCTTGATTTCATACTCCTACAGTTTACTTCTCTTTCACTGCAGCTTCTAGCAGCTGAATATCTAAGGGCCAGGCAGAATTCAAGCATCCTTTGTTTGGCAGGGGATGCTTAAATGACTTACGCCCGTCTGGCTATGTGATTTGGTCCTACATCTCCTGAGTGATGGCCCACCAGATAAATGCCACCCATGAACAGCATTCCATCTGTGATATCCTTGTAATACAGCTCACTTGAGGATTTGTGCTCTGGAAAACAAGCCAGCAACACTACTTCTGGTACATCTGTCAGATGTCAACACAGTCTAAGCCTAACTTCCGAACCAAGCTGAACTTGAGTCTCTCCCACAAAAAGCTCAAGAGCTCCAGTTTGACCTCAGGTCAAAGGACGTTTGTTCCCGCGCCTTACATATTGTTGAAGCTGCTTTTCTCCCCTAACTAGAAAGCAAACATCCTAAGATATTCTAGAAACTTGTCTTTCTGAAAGCCAGAATGCAGCACTGAGCTCGTGTTAGCTGCTAGGCCGGCATCAAACCTCAAGGGCAGCACCTCACTTAAGTCTTTTGGACTAGTGTAATGTCATTGCACCAGGACACATTGGCAAAACCTGTGTAGCCATGAGATGACAGAAAGCACCTCCCCTTTCAGATGGTAATTCAGCACCCACAAATGATATCCCTCACTGTGGCGGCTCGATGCACCTGGACCCTTCCCAAGCGCTGTCAGAAAGCGCAGGTGGGCCCCCCGGCCTTGGGGGAACGGGCAGCCCGGGAGCACGCTGCACGCGCACTCTCTTCTTCCCTGCCCCGAACTCCAGCGCTGCCTTCCTCCCGTCACACCTGCCCCTGCTCATCGCAGCTTGGGTGGCTTCTCTGCGTGCCAGCAGGATGTGCCTCCTGGCTTGCCCAGCGTAGCTGCGTCTCCCCTGCAAGCTGCTCCTGCTTCTGCTGGAGGATTCCTCTGGCGTAGCTGCAGTGATTTATGGCAGACAGGAAAGCTTAGGACTTAATGAAGCTCAGCACAGCACTGTCTGGTGTAGGACTGATGAGGGCAATGCTAATGTTGCGTCTCCTGAGCTGGAAAATACCCGGTGCTGCTGAAGGGGCTCAGCCAGTCATCCTATCACAACAGCACTGTCACTTGCATCCTTTCATTTTTCTTATCTTTATGATGGCACAGAGAGAGGGAACAGCATGGGAAAGAGCCCTGATGCATAAACACGACAAGGTTGTGCTGCAGATCCTGGTTTTCCTCCAAAGGCATGTGTGGGGCAATAGGCTGGTGGGAAAACTGCCTCCCATTCTTTGCCAGAGCTGGGGATTGCTGCATCCCCATATTCACTGCCTCTTGCCCCTGTGTAACGTGGAGCCTCCCCTTCCCTAGTTCCCTGGAAGTGGATGCTGACAGCTTTGAAATTTCTAGAAGTTGCACGTCTCTTAACCTGGACAGCTAGTCAGCACCAAGAGGCTGGCATGGAGCGTAGCCGGCTGTGTCAGAGCCTACGGAGGGGATCACCTGCCTTCACAAGTGCTGCTTAGGTACGTGACTGCACTAGAAAGAACCGCACCTAGAAGCAGCGCAGGGAACTCTGACCTCATCAGAAGTTTGGGAGGAACAAAACCACCTCAAGTCTAAGGTTTAACAGTCTTTGACAATGGGGTGAAAAAACCACATGAGCTTCTGCACTGCTGTAATTCCGAACACCATTGCCTAGCCTCACAGTGTAAATCCAACGGCCGTAATTATCAGCTACCGCTTTATGCTCCTTCACCTGTGGGGACACCCTGTAACACTCTACTCAATTGCATTCATCGCATGCTGTAAAAAGAGGGAAAAGTTGTTTTCTCACATATAAGGGGCTGGCAGATTGCTGTGCCTTTCAACCCATCCCGTGTTTTAGGGAGGGCGATAAGGGGGAAGGAAGGAGGCAAGCAAACACACACACAGGTTCTGGAGCCGACAGCACAGCATCTGTCTGCAGACAAGCGGGAAGCATTTCTAGCACAGAAGAGCTTGGCAAGTCACAGTCCACATTTATTCACTCCAGCGTGCTATGTAGTGAGGAGGAGGTGTCACAGGGGAGACTTCAGGCCCTCGAGCAAAATTCCAGTTCATGCCACTCAGGCTCAAGCCAAAGGAAATGGTTCACTCTGGTGAGCTGTGCAGGAAGGTGGCTGCAAGGCTCTGGCATCCCCGTCTGCCACCCGCTGCTCAGAGCTCCCACAGAGGCAGCTGGAAACTCGCTGCCTGTCATGGACCAGGCACCTCTAACCAGCGCTCAGCAGCTCGCCTGATGAGGCGAGGCGATACAGCGCCCTGATGAGGCGAGGCGATACAGCACCCGTCGGCACTGCACCCCACGCCGCAGAGTCTGCCCGTGCCAGGGAACGGGCAGGGGAGGTTCCCAGAACGGCAGCTCATGCTGTGCTGAGGCAACGGCTTCTGCCAGGTAGCGGAGTGATAGGACAAAAGAATAAACATAATGCGACAGGCCGTAACATTTACCAGAGGGAACTGCTCTGGGATACCGAAGTTTTTACACGGTGAGGGGAAGACCCCTGACTCCCTCAGGATCTCAGCTACAAGGAACTTTTCAGCAGTAAGATTTCATTTTCACTCGGGGGCAGGAAGCGCAAGCTAACACTGCAAAGATGTCCAAGTGCCTCCGTTTCACTGAGCCCAGTGGTATTTGGGGAATTAAATACCTCCGAGACCCTGCACCTCTGCCCTGCTTGTGTTTGGCGAACAGCCAATTACCCTGAACACTGTACTTTTACAAGTTCTGGAGGTAATAGCCGACGCTGTTAAATTCTTAGCACAACTGACAACTGCAGGACTCCTAGAGTCAATACGGAAAGGTGAGGCATTTTGGGTCTGGAACACAGGGAGGAGTCACAGTCATTTCCCATCAGGTATTTTCCTCCTGCACAAACTGAAATTTTGGGTCTAGGATGCCCAAGGCTGAGGACCTTAATCCCTTAGATATGTAAGGTAGCGTTAGTACAACTGAGAATAGACCACTGAATTGCTGTTAGAAAAGACGAGCACAGGAATTCAGCAGACCTACCTGCTGCCGTGATTGTTAGGAGAGGGAAATGACAGCCCCCTAAAGCAAAACGCAATATTCGTCCGGACACATCACAGCCACCAAGAGAAACACGTGCGCAGCATCCTGCCTCAAAGCTGACTCCTGACGGGGCTGCCCGCAGCACCTTTGGCTTTTCTGCTGATGCTGCTACCGACATCTGCAACTGCAGGGATGCCTCGAGAGGTCAGCAGTGTAACATCGGCAGGGGGCTCTTTTACAAGCCACCAAGCCTACGTTTCTGAACAGAACATCCTAGGAAGCCAGTTGCCCAAGACTCTGGAAAGCCATTTTCCCTAGCGCAGCAAGAAAAATCAGCCCCCCAGCTAAGCAGCCGGCATGTTACAGAAACACATCCTCCCAATAGCTCCTCAGAGACAGGAAAGCACTTGAAATGCTTTTTGCAGATATGGAAGCTGAGACATAAACGTACAATAGTCCAGATCCATAAAGGTATTGAGGTTTCTAACTTCTACGCCTGCTTTGACACGAGTAAGGCATTAGCCCAAATGCATGTGGCTAAGAGCACAGAAAAAGGCAGAGGACACTGGCTCCAGCTCTTCTGCACTCAACTCTCCCTTTTGGCGTCTGTCCTCTAAGGCTGCTTTGATGTTTTTTCCTCCTTGTGCATTAAAAGGAAGGTGGGAACGCTCTGGAGCTCAGTGTGTTCATCTTCTCCATTCAAGTGAGTTTCATGCTTGGATTTTGCTGAACTAGAATCTGGACATCTCCAGGCCCCGTGCTCTAGCAATAAAACGATAGAACAAGTCTTCCAACAGTTTTTTGGGGGATATTTTCCCTTCTTTTTAACTTGTTCCAGTTGTACATACTGTCCTGGCCACATTCCTAGAGTAAGCACTGACAACTGTTTCATAGCTGAGATCCTCAGACATCGATGAGCCAAGATACACATACGCACCCAGGCACACACAAAGGAGACAGCAGAAAGCACTAAAAATAACTCGGCTAACCGAACGGAGCCCGGCGAGGGCTCAAGATGCAGCAGTCAGGCCAAAGCCATCTCCGGGAGAGGGACTCGCCCTGCTGGGCACCGAGGGAGGAGGGTGCTCTCCAAAGGCTGGGGGAAGGAGGATTTAAGCACGTATTGCCTTGTGCTTGCAGGTGGGAGGGGGGGAAATAGTGCCTTTTACAAGGCCTGAGTCGCAGGTAACGGGGAGCTCCCCCCTGCTGAAGAGGGTGGGGTGCATGGGAAGGCTTATACCACCTCACTGGGGATTCAATAGCTCTGGGAAGGGTCGTTCTGCTTATTAGTTGGCGGAGGCAAGAGCAATCCCAGAAGTGCCACTTTTGGCAGAGAGCAGGGATCCGGGGCCGCTGCACTGCTGGCAGAGCGGAGCTTGCAGAGAGCGTTCTGCATCTAGAGGTTTCTGGCCGGGACTGCTTCCTCAGGGCTGGGCTGCACGCACTCCCCGGCCCAGCCCCGCTCAGTGCAGCTGTGATGTGACCCCTGGGAATGAAGGGGTAGCTTCTCAGGGGTTCATATGCTCCTTGGCAACAAGGCCTTATGTTTTCAGAGGGAATTTGAGCACCAGCAGAAAATCAGGGTTTGACTTTCTCCACTTTGATATAAACACAGCTTTTCTCTGATGCTCACACTGGTTTATTCACTCTCTCCCCACCACCAGCGTTGCTGTACAGCTGGTTGACTGTTCCCAAACACTAACAGTCCTAGGAGAGCTGCATGTGCAGTACCTCTTTTCCCTGTCCTTTTTTACTAGGAAAGAGTCTTCCCACTTGCTTCACGAAATAATTAAATGGACTTGATGTGGCTGCTTCTCCAGCTGCACGTGCTTAACTTCCATCCCAAAAGCAAGCATTGTGCCTAATGTACTTTGACAGGGGCATCGTGGAATAAAAGTGGGTCAGTCCAGCGCTGACACCCTGAAGCTTCCTTCACTTCAAAGCACTTGTGCTTTAAGCTCCTACTAACTTACAGACTTAAAATTGTGGGTCTGACATGGAGCCACCAAACATGAAGCACCCTCTGCTTCTACGAGGTTTGCAGATGTCATGGCTGGATGCTTGGGATGGAGACAGGGCCAATTCCAACTCCTCGGGCTCTGTTAGTGAGATACAGCCAGCTCAGGAGAATAACCATTGTCTGGGCATTTCCCTCCTTTCATCTCAGTGTAGCATTGGTATGTCCTGTGTTATCTTTAAACACAAAGCTGCACACAACTCACTGGGTCTGCTCTCAGTCAACCGAGCAACGCAGCTTCGGTTTGATCCATTCACAGCCTTGCCGGAGCCCTAATGTCACAAATTTGAATGCCAAGCTTCAGAGGGTATTTCAAATCTGCAGCAGCAAGGTTATACATGCAAGATGCTAAAAGCCAGAGTCCTGAGCTGTCAGAGCTCCTCAGGACCCCGTCCGTCCTCACTACAAAATCCTGTGCCATCCTAAAAGAACAAGGCATCGGCAGTGCAGGACCTTTGTGAGCTCTCCGCATTCTCTGACCTCACCCTTCCACATACTCGTTGTACATCTCTGATCTGAAATGAGCCAAAAGGCACCCATGCAACAGTATGTACATACCCTGTCACTACGTGGTACCTCCTCTGCGAGCCTGTGGAAACCTCATTTCCTAGCGTACATGATGCATTAGGATGGATCATCGCGAGTACACAGATTCACAGCTCATCCAATTCAATATTGTTGCAAGAGGCAACAATAACTCCCAGTCCTTTGCTGCTCTCTTGGCTACGCAACATCCAGGGACGGGAACCTGAAAGAAACTCCCTTCATGGACCCCACCTTTGTGCAGTGTCAGGTGAGCCAAACACATTAATCAGTGCCTCGAGAAAGAGGTTGCCATCAGCACACAAAAAGACAGGAGGAAGCGCCATCTTACCATGTGATAGTTAATCATTTCCTGCAGACTGTCTCCAAACTTGTCGAGGCACTCCTGCAAAAAAAGGTAAAGAGAACTGGCAGTGAATAGAAGCAGCTGCTCTTTATCCCCAGGGGTTCAACGGCTGAGAGAGACTCTTGCTAATCCACCGAAGAGCCACTCTGCCATTTGGCAAGAAGGTGTTTCAAAAATGTCTGACATTGAAGCCATAGGCTCCCTGTCCTTTATGGTTTAGTGCTGAAATCAATATGTCAGTTGTCGCTTGTGTAGGCTGGGTACCAGCGTCTCCTAAAGAACTGATGCTTACTGACCTGGACTCCAACAACCTTGCCAGCACTGTGGCTTCTTAAAAGTCTGTTTCTCCCTGCAAACGATGACTCTCACTCTGATCTTTCAGCACTGCATTATCGCATGGTCTCTACATTCGTCCAAAACCAAATTCTCATACTACACGGCTACTTAAATGGTATAAGGGTCTTGGACATACGGTCTTCCAGCATCGGGAAGCGTAACCCTCCCCAGCCCTCACCGTGTCCCATCCTCCATCCCACAGGATGACTTACCGAAATCATTTCATCCTTCTTGCACTGCTGCGACAAGTCCCGGACTCCGCTGACAAAGTGCTTGTTGGTGGTGATGTAGGCTTTGCCTGCCTCGATCATCCCACTGCATAGCTTTACCAGCTGCACAAGGAGAGCGGTGTGAGCGGGTGGGCAGCTGATCACAGCACACTGAATTGCAACCAGGCTGGTTTCAATCTGCACCAACACCACAGCCCAAGACCTTCAGAACAGGGTGCCATCGCGTTACTGGGGCGGCTGCACTAGCAACCCTTACTGCAGGTGGCAGAAATGGGGGTGCAAATGGCCCTTCTCGGGGTACCTCATGCTGTCAACATTTCACTTGTCACTTAGGAGTAACAGTTCCAGGCTATCCCCTGAGGACAGATGAATCAGGGCAGCCCATTTTTGACAGTGGGTTTCTACTGCTCATTCTGTCCTGAGGCATCGGGACTGCAAGAAAAGGAATCTGATCACCCAGACTGACTGGGAGAGGTAAGACTCCTTGGTGCTGGGTGGAAGTGATAAGCTGTCTAGAATCTCCCTGCTGCTCTTTGGGATTGCCGAGCCTCTGCGCCCAGCTGCCTGTTCTGAACACTTGCGGAGACTTGTCTTGCTCTTACCTCGGAATGAAGGGGAGCCAGCCATCGGCGGCTTGATGGTTTTGTATCATGTTTTCCTTCAACCAACTGACCAGGACTGCTTAAGCCATGTCTGCTGTGTGCGGCCAGTGAAAATCTACGTTCCCCTACGCACATGTTAAATCATCAAGATTGTGGGTAACTATTTCTGCAGCCCAGGGAAACTTTGCAGGCGCACTGCGAGGGATTAGAGCATACACCTCTGGACTGCCCGTGACTTCGTACAGTCTTTCTGACGGACCTGGAAGGAGCTTTGTTCAGAGAAACCTTATCAACTTTAAGCAAGCTACACATGCTCCTAATCTCATCACCAGCCTTGTTATAGTGAAGTTACCAGTGAAGTTACCTGGAACTTGCAGCAAAAGGGGGTGGCTTCCTCACTTTGCAATTAGTTTGCTGCAGCACAGGTATACATCTCCAGACAGCCTTTATTAACTTTTGACAATTTAACAGCTGCAGGGAACATTCAGAGACTTCCAAGCCACGGCAAACTGCCTTAGCATGCCTGGAACCGGCCAGAATTCCTGCCATTAGCGTATCATTTCCTCACAGCCAAAGCTCCTTCTAAAAGGTTAGGGTAAACAACTTAAGATAAATCCACAAACCAAGAGATTTACCCAAGAGATTTGCAACAGTAATGGCCAGCCACTGAGCACAATTTTTTTTTTTTTTTTTTTTTTTATCTCATCACTATTCTCCATTTTAAATTCAGTGAAAAACTTTAGCTGTTGATAATGAACAACACTTGGAACTGAAGTTTTCCATTCTCAGAATCCAGGAGCCTTTTAGCAATATTCACCTTATTAATGAAAAATGACTTTAGAAATCTATCCCTGCCAACCAGCCTGACCTACAGGCTGGGAAGGAGTAGCTCCCAAGTTTGGGTTGATGCCAAAGCCCCACTGAAGCATGGTGTGCTCTTTTCGGGCTTGGTGCTTGTTCTGTTTATGCAGCCACAAGGACCTGGGCTCTAACCGACACGCATGCATTGCAGTACAATCTTGCTTGCCTCTCTCTGCAGTTCTGTAAACATACAACTGAGTATATCCAAATGTATAAATATATATACAGTCACATGTTGTCTGTCTGTGTGTACATAGCATATACAGTCTTCACTCTTTCACACTCACATCCTCTCCTGTCCACCCGATTTGACAGAACAGCATTGGATGCTAGCAGCCTTGTACTATCCCATCCAAGCCTGGAGAAGAAAAGCAAACAGATGCAGTTCCTGTCACATCTGGAGCCCAGATGTACACTAGGGGTTTGGACAGATCCTCTGGAAAGGAAATCCAGCCTATTCTGCAACGTGGCGGTTTCTAGCATACCTCTGTGCAAGCACTTGTGGCCAAGGCTGTGTTACTTGGGCCGTTCAGCCCAAGCACACTCCCGAGGGGAGCAATGATGGCTTTGCAGATGGAGCACAGGGCAGAGTGAAGGAAATCTCTTTGAAACAGCCCAAATCTCTTGCATTCCCTCGGATGAATTATTTACACTACCCTTTACCTCAATTTTAAACAGGTGTCAAAAGGCTAATAATCATTTACGAACCAAGTGCTCAGGGGCACAGTAAAAGGCAGAGAAACAGAGTCAGTCCTTGCCAGCTTGCTGCTCTGAAAGAACCAGTCATGCCAGGTATTTGGGTACCACTGAACAACATTTACACCGGGCCCTCGAAAGGCTGCTCTGGGCATCCACCCAGCTAGTACACAGGGGAGGAGCTGGGCCATCCAAGGCTGATTTATTAGGAATGAGGGTGATTGAATCTTGTCCAAAGTTCCCCTCAGAGAAACTAATTTGAACTTCAGTGGCTCTCCAGATGCAAACTCCAGCCTCATTTGCCCTGGACCCAGACCTGATAAGCCTGTGGCTGACAGTGACTGAGCCAGCACCCTGCGTGACTGGCCGTCTCCGCAGCAGACAGGGGAAATGATGCACGCAAGCAGAATGACGTCTGCCCACTTCGCACTATCAGAGTATCACCCCCTAACTGCTGTCAGGGGAAGACCAAAATTGCACGAGACTACAGTTTTAACGCAGACCTCACCCAAAGGACCTCAAATCAATTGGCAACAAAGCACCAAAGAATACAAAGCTGAGAGCCCTGAACAGCTCTTGTACTTCCAGCCCACCCTCCTCACTCCAGGATTGTTCCCAGCACCCCGAGTCGTCTAACTACCGGGGGCACTGACTGCAGCAGTGCTAGGATCAGAGCAAGTTTTGCCCCATGTTTTGTCTTTAGAGCTTTACCCTCTCCCACAGAAGAAAACAGATAACCTAAATCCCTTTCCAGCTTTCACCAGTGAGACTAGTTAGCTTGTGCAGATAACCATTTCAAGCAGCTTTTGTAGTAAATAGGTTTTATAGGACACAGCTTTGCCTAGGGCTTGCGACTTCAACAAAGCCCGTTTCTCCATCAGACGCAGGAGTTTCATCCCTTGCTAGCTTTGGGAAATCTCACAGATAAAAAGCCAACAGCTCTTCTGGCTCCTCTTCTTCATTTCTCCCTGTTCTCATTTAGAAACAACTTGGCTGATGTCTCAAACATCAGGAGGAGAGGGGGTGGAAAAGCCGCTTTCCATCATAAAGCCTCTGACTTTGATCTAAACTACTAACTGGATGTAAATAATCACCAGCATAAATGCAAAATTGGCCAAACTAGTCTCTGAGAGGATATTTCCATCGGCAGATTACAGCTGTGGCATGTAGCGCGGCTGAACACCAGACAGCAACCACCATCACCAGTCATATCTGGCCCCTTGTTTACCTGTGACTGTCTCCTCGCGCCCCTGCGCTGATACAGTGCTGCCCGTGCTGCACGGACGTGTAACGGCTCCTACCCCACACAGGTTAATATCACGAGTAAGGGGGTGGAGAGGAGAAACACTGCACTGAAGTAACTTGCCAAGGCAGGAGAAGCAGTGTCGGTGCCCTGAGATGCAGGACCAGAACAAGGCGGCCATCATTTGACATTAGGAGCCCAAGTCTGGACCTCTTGTCCTAACTCCTTTGCCAAAACAGCCTTGACAGGTACCTGTCAGTAGAGGGAGACACGGTCCTGTTGACGAGCCCACTGTATTAAACGTTAGTTTCCTGACAGCCCGAGATGGGCTCGCTCTTTAGAGAAGTCTGATGGGGCCATATTCCTAAGCAGGAACTCATCCGTCCCTCGTCAAACCAATGCACTAAGCTGCTCCACCTTACCTTGTCAAGCTTTGCCTCTATCTCCACCACATCTGTTTCCACTTCATCAATGGTTGCCCTGCAATGACAACAGCAAAAAGAAATAATTAATTGATTGCTTATGATGGGGAAAGCAGGCAGGAAGTCCCGGACAAGCAAAGATCAGAGGGACTATGGTATGTGTGCTGGTGGTGGACAGGAGGAGGGATTCACACTTCCCAGTTTGGAGTCTCCTTCTGCTACGTAAGCTCAGGACTTATGTGCTCAGGAGAAGGATCACTCCTCATCCGGAATGCATTCCACAAGGCTGGAAAAAGATATGGAGATTATGCTATTTTCTGTCAGTGTCATAGAGGAATTCAGGAGTGCTGTGGCAGTCATAGACAGCAAACTCATTTAATGGCCTTGTTCTCATTCTGCAGGCAATGCTGTTAGTTGGTAGTAACGCGAAATGACACAGAAATAGCTGTTGTTACAACTCAGCCATCCATTCACACCAGGCACAAATTGCTTACTTCAGTATCACCAAACCCATTTTCTAGGCTATAACTCTGCCTGAAGTGCAGCCACATGGCGAATTATGACCTTTGAACCTTAGGAACCATCACTCAAGCAGAAACACATCTTGGTCCTTTTGTCGCCGAACACCATAAGTCTCTTTCACTTTGCTTGCATACGGATAAATCTGCTCCGTGATTATCGGATCTGTTTTCTTTCCATGTCACCAGACAGATGTGACAGTAAGAGGCTAGTAGAACCCAGCTGCAGAGGTCACCAGGCCTCCCTTGCAAAGCGAAATATTAACATGACATCAACCATTTGCACAAGGCATTCCCAGACTGAGGCATATGGTATGAAATGACTTTTTTGAGGCCAGAGTCCATCAGTAAGCACTGCAAACCCAAGAGCATTCCCTCGCAGAGCTGCTCACTCTAGATGATGTCTGTACTTGGACAGTCATTTCTTTAACCACACACCTGGAAATGTGGTAAGCCTCACACCACCCCTATGTACCAAGGATATGCAATCCAAATTTCACTGCAAAGAGCTTCTTAAGTTTGTGGGCTTGGAATTTAAAAGGTTGGTTCCTGAAATATTACACTCAGGCTTTAAAAAACCCAGCACTGAACATGTGCCAGCTGAAAGAACCATAGGGGAGAGATGCGACTTGGAGACACACGAATCAATACCACTATCTCAGCAAAAGGACAGGACACCCACAAACCAAAGGGAACAGCAAAAGTCCTGAAGAAACCATTAGAGTATGTAGTAACTCTGTGCCCCTGAGGCTCCTGGTGTCTTCAGTGAATTAGTGAATGATGAAGACAGTGATTGTCTTCACTAAGGGACATGCTTCTCAGTGACCATCTTCACTAAGGGACATGCTTCTCAGAGAAGGAAGGATAAATTTAAGAAGAAAGCCCCAAAGGTCACAAAGCTGGGGTCTAAATCTAAATTTCTGCCAAGCTGAGGAAGGGTTCAGGCCAACAGCATGGTACTTCTACGTACCCTACAGAGCTTACGCATAACCAAAGTAGCACAACACACTCGGTAACATCTATTCTCAGCATTCTTCAATGGGAAATATGTATAATACCTTACACGGGTGTGTGCAGTCCCCATCTGTACGCTATGAGACAGACAGCATTTGCTAAAGTCCTGTGTAATCCGGGTGGAGCGTCCGAGGAGAGCGTCTGTCCTCACACACTATTGGAGTAAATCAGAAGCCCAAACGCTGCCAGGTCTGTCCCTAGCATCCAGGAGATCTTCGGCAGCTCTGTCAAACACTGGTAGAGAGAAGCTTTTCTACCCATGCACACCCTCCAAAACCTTGTGCGGGCTGTGAGCAGCCGGCTGACAGGGACATCCTGTGTGGAGCTCTTCCATTAATGACAACAAAGACCAGGTGATGCCATATGACCGTGGGAACTCCCCTCCCTGCGTGCCACACCTGGCCTTTCCACCTACCTGTACTTCAAGAAGGTGCCACGTAACTGAAAACAAGATGGAGCAGAGCAATACCCCCTCTGACACTGTTGAATCCCAAGAAGTTGGGGTTGGTAGGAGAGCTGGGAGATGTTGACACACCACCCTGCAAACCCGGGGGCTGGAAAGGCATCACATGAAGAACCAGATCAGCACCCTTCCCCAGCAGACCCTCAGTCTTGTCTGTAACTTTGCTGGAGGCAACAGAAACCAGCTACGTTTTTTCCCGTTGGGCCGCCTGATCACTTTGTCCTTGACAATGTTCAATAAAGCAGCTTTTACATCTCAGTTCAGATTAAGATTTGCATTGAGAATTAAGACTCCTCTCCTTAGTGTCTTTTTAAAGAGAATTCCCCCTAGGGAGTGGGTTTGCCAAGTCCTAGGCAGTTTGGAAATCTCCAGCCCCTTTTGGCTGCCTTTTCCCAGTAGCACGTGAGGAAACACTTAGAAGTAACAAAGTTGCTTTGGAAAAGGAGCTCCCAGGAGTACAAGGCCTCTGGGGCAGGGTTTATCTCTTCTCGGGACTGCACACCGATTAGCAGAGCAGTGGCCTGCGCATCCTTGGGCCTCTGTTAAAACATCAGTGTAAAAAGGTTAATCCTTCCTTTGCTCGTGATTTGCTGACTTGTGAGAGGAAGGTCCTTTCTGCTGCCTTGAGATTTCAGATGTTTTTACTGACATCCACACAGATACCCACAGACCAGGAGCACTAGATCCCTTGGCCATTTGACATATCCTCCTAGCAGCGGCACTAAACCCTCAAAAAACATTTGCAAGAAATTCTCAATTGCCTGGAGGGGCTCACAGGGACCTCACACAACCTAATGCATGGCTGGTTGTGGTCACCTGTTACCTACGTGCTCCAAGAGGTCTGAATCACCCGGTTCCTTGTGAGCTGAGGGTGCTGCCCAGCCCCAGGCAAAGCTGTGTCAGCACAGAAGCCTCCACGCGCTGGCCCCATCCCCACCTTGCAGATGCCTTCCAGGATTGCTGGTTGGGGACCCAGTTCTAATTTGCAGGCCACTTGCAACTCCACTGCCGCCCTTTCCTCATCTGGCTTCTTTTAACAAGTGAGTCCAAAGGAGGAAAAGGGGTAGGTCTGCTGTCCCTAAATGAGCTGCAACGTTCTTCAGCTCTGTGAGCAGTGAGAAGCGCCAAAACCTTGCCAATGCTGTGTGAGTAAAGGATGTGTCTCTACTCCCTTCATCCAAGAGCTCTTGATGTCATCTCAGCAAACAATACTCCCTACGTCTTAACATACGCCGAACATCAAATCCAGAGGAAGCAGGCCACGTTATTAATCACCATTATGTTATCGTAGAAGACAGACTGAAATCTGCTTTCATTCAAAAATACCGGATGCAAGAAAATGCAACTACTGTCTACAATTGGCTCCTCTACTTCCTGCCATGCAAGGAGAAATACATACTTACAAAAAGTTTGCTACCTGCTGAGCACTTTAAATGAAGCATATTTGTGACACCTTCCCTCGCCCCACACATCGCCTCTCTCTTCCTAGGCCCCTGATAACCAGACAGCCCTCTCCCTTCCATGATGCCCAATGTAAAAGATGGTGAGGCCAGAACTTCAGACACAGATTTCCCAGAAAACTCTCCATCTAGAGCCACCCAAGCAAGCAAAACAGGAGGGCAGCCAAGCACCCTGCTTCTGAACAGAGCAAGCCCTGGGCTCTCTGAAGTCGCAGTGATCAAGCATGGGCTGCTCAGGAGTGTACTTGATCCCTGGCCTTCTCCCGTCTCTCTAAGGAACCTGGTAAGAAACCAGGACAGAGCAGGCAAGACAGCAAGGAACTATGCGAGTTCAAAATGGCCTTTTTCACCAGCAGTTCCTCAAAACTGCAGCTAGCTAGAGACTAAATCTGCACCCACCATGGCGGGAGCGAGTATTTGTGGGTAGGTCGTATCTGCGTAGGAATTCCGCAGCAAGGAACACTTTTGTGCAGAGCCCCAAGGCCTGACTTCGCTGCAGTTGCAGGGCTCTCAGTTTCCCTTATGCAAAGGGAAGGAAAAGGTCACTGTAGGTTTATAAACAAGTATAATTTTCTGTGATAACAGCAGAAACACCAAGTATAGTGCATCTATTTTTTTTTCCACTTTTGTTTTTAAAGAACAAGCTCTGCCTTGGAATAACACTGTAATGCTAGCCTTTGCTTTCTAAAATACCTCTGTCCTGCCACAGGCACTTGGAAAAGAAGGAAAGGCAGTAAGGACACTACAGAAAATAACTATACACAGACCCATGTCCAGCCCACAGCATCACCACCACTGTCTTTCCAAGCTCCGGCCTGACTCAGGGACTCCTATAATGTGAAGCTGCAATGCAGCGGATGGATGGTGGCTTAGGTCCTACCAGCCAAGCACCTCCTAGAGAAAGATCCATTGCACTCCCAGTTTTCCTGTCTGCTCACTCAGCCATACAACCAAAAGGGACATTGCAAACTAACAGAAGGGTCAGACACCAGATTGGTGCCGTTAGAGAGTGAGGGCCTCCGCTTCAGCGCAAGAGAAATGTTGTACTCTTCCCTCGCTGCGTCGCAGTGCTCGCCTGACCTGGCATCCCTCTCTTCTTCTGCCTGGCTGCTCTGTGCACAACCGGTACCCATGCCACTGGGCAGCAACGGGCTTGCCCAAAGCAAAATTAAAGAACCAGATCTTACCGTGAAGCCCCTTTGACAGTTCAGAAAAGGTTATTTTAGTAGGTGTATTCAACAGTTGTCTTTTCATTGGCTTGCAAATTACATTTGTTTGGTTATTAGTGTTTAGGAATTTCTTCACTTTGAGTCCAGCTGTGGTGTTCCTTTGAACATCTCAGCCAACAGGGAGGTTTCATACAACTGCTATTGACTGAATTCCAGAGAAAGATATATAACCAAATAGCTGCTCCCTAACTGGAGAAAACTCAGATGTCAGTATGGCCGTCTTCAGCACAAACAACACCTACAAGAGTATTCCAAAGCTTTGCACTATTCTCAGTGTTCCTCATAAGCTTCAAAAGTGTTAACTTGCAAGTGTTGGAGAAAGGTGTAAAGACTTAGACACCACAGAAGGGAATGGGTGGCTTCTAGAAGACTGGCTGTTCTGTCAGTGTCCTGAAACACAGATTCACCGGGCTGCCGGTTACTGCAGTGTCAGCAAAGCTAAATGACTTTGCCTTTCTGTAGCAGCGGCAGAAAGCGCCATCCTGAAGATTTCAGTCCTCTGTGCCATAGCAACAACAGCCCAGGAACTTTCTCCAGCAGACAGAAAAGGTAAGAGCTGGGTAGTCCTTTCTTCACCCTCCTCCAACACTTCTTCCAGCCTCTTCCTTGAGCAGCCCTCTGGGAGCAGCCTCTAGGATCCAAGCAGAAACCTAAACTCCTTCACCCTCACATCAGCTGGACTGAAAACGAAATCCCGGTGACTCATTATGAAAGCCCAGACTCCCTCGTGCCCAGGGCTCTGGCCACAATCGATCTGCTAGCAGCTCTTTTGAAAACACAGCCAAAAAAGCAGCTTCTTTCTCTCTACTAATGTGGTGCTCAAGCTTCACTGCAACGCATATGGCTACCGTATAGGAATGGCAGCCTGGCTGTGCCAGAGGCAAAGCTTTTGAAACAAATGGAATAATTAAAGAGCTTCTTTCAAGCATTTTTTTTTCTCTTGCAGCTATTTTTGTTCTCTGAGTTTGGAAGTCATGTGCCTTCATGCATCGCACTCTTACTGCCAGATTCAATTTTTCCACTTGGTTTCTTCGTGCTTCTGATAGCTGGACATAGTAACCAGCTAAAAAAGGAGAGCTGGGATTTCTGGGGTTGCTTTTCTTTTCAGGAAAGCAACAGCAACCACTGTTACTGCAGACATGAGCTAGAGGCTAGTGTAGCAAGGCGGTCTAGCAGCGTATTTCCTGCCAGAAGGTGGAGAGAGCATCTGTAATTTACTCCCCATTTTTGTCATACCCTAAGAAAAGGAATTTATATATTTGGACTCTGTGTGGAGGAAGAAGACGTTTTGGGTCTGGTATCCACCAAGGTATGAATACAACTGACTATGGCTAGGAGAGCATGAAACTTGAGCTTTGTATTTGGTGTCCGGACTTGATAAAAAGGTTCCAAGTGTTTGATTTCCAGGACAGTGATCTCAGGAACCTATTCAGTTCCAGGACTGTAACGAAGTTCCAGCTTCATTACAGGAAGGGATGGTGAACATTTATCCATCTTTTCCAGTTACGTGGTGCTTTTATAGCTGAATGAAGTCCTTAGGGAGATGAATTATGCGGCTGAGATGTGGTTAGGTGTAGTGCAGCCATGCATTCATCTTGGATAAGCTGTAAGTGGAACAAAAAAGGACCTCAGTCCTCAATCAAGAGCCTAACTCCTACCCTGCAGTGTCTTTTTCCGTACACCTCATCTCTAAGTTCTCTAAGGGCTGGGAGGAGGCTGGAGCAGAGCAGCAGTGTGCAAAACCAGAAGCAGTTCAAGTTCCCTCTCTTCTCCTCCTCCCTGGCCAAATGATGTTGCTGCGGGGCCTGCCATGTCAAGGGAGAAACCAGGGAGCAAAATCTAGAAGCAACAGCTGACCCCCTTGCTCGCAAACTCACCACTCTCCCTCCCCAGAATGATGGGCATGAACACCAGTGAACTTCGTTACGAGCTGTGCTATTCCAGTACGTTGCAAACAAGCTGGCAATGAGCTAAAGCCGTGCTGAGACCCTTCTTGACAAGCCCTGCTTCATACAGCTGGGACAGGCCCAGCGCATTTGCTCCAAAGAGGTACAAAGGTTGGGGAAAGAGATTATACCAGATTCTTTAACAATTCATTTCCCCATCCTTCAAGGGCACAATATGCCTAAGTCCATCCCTGGGCTTTTGGGGTTCAAAATGTCCTTATGCTGCTCACTGATGCATTTCCAGAGTCCACTGATCGTGCTGCCCTAGGTTTCAGTGCAACTGCTTACTGCAGAACACAAGCACTGGGCTAAATTCCCTGCTGATTTCATTCCCAAATTTAAATCCTCCCACTGTTCCCCCAGTGTGTCATAGATAAAAGGCAAAACCCTTTCAGTTACACAAGCAAGCTGAGAACCTGGAATAACTCCATGGGGATGAGTAATGCCACCTCAGCACTGCTGAGCTCCACTGCTCCATCCTGAAGGAACACAGAAGTGAGATGAACAGGCACAGCACGTGGCACGTACGATCCCTCCTGAACCCACATGTGCCGCTTCCACAGCACTTGCGACTTCTGACACAACCAGAAAACCCCAGGCACAGGCAGCAGCTGTAGTGTGTACACAGGGATGGACGCTCAGCACTCACCCGCTCACCCAGCTGGAGGCATCTGGCTTAGGAAACCAAACTACTCTGACGAGAGGGAGCTGAATCCCTTCACCCCCCCAAAAAAAAAGCAATGTCCCAACTGCTGGGCAGCTAAAAGCTGTGTAGTCATGTCCTGGCTGGGTGCCCTTCGTGCTTCCTGATGCTGTGCTCTTCCTGCTAATGCTTTTCCAGGCCTTGGGCTATTTCCATCATGAAGGGAGAGAAAACAATCCACGACCTCATCTGCTCGTCGTTCAGTGCAAAGCAGAGCCCTTCCAACGAAAGGGATGAGGCTTGAGTTTCCTTGCTCAGAGAAATCAGCAATTCCCCACAGTCCAGAGGGTTTTGCATTGTGAATTTGTCTTTGTCCTTTGAAGAAGCCATTCAGAAGCATGATTTGTATGTGACAAAAACCTTCCCGGAAGCATTTTTACAGCCCATGGGGACAGGAATAATAAGCTATACTGCTATCAGAGAACAGGGTCTGTGGCAAGAACACATCTGCCTTTCCCCTCCTGTGACTTGGTTCTACAAACTTTCATTAGGCGGTCCCAGCCAAGCACCAAGAGAATAATCGCCCACATCCAAAAAGTGATCAAAGCAAGAAAGTCCCGCTGGCAAACTGCTGCAGAAATCAAGTGGTTGGCACCACTACCAGCTGAGGCTGAGCGTAATTGTGTGGGTGTCTAGAACGACATTTTATAAGCTGTGCTTGGGGTGCAGTTAGGACAGAGCCGGTGGAGGAGGATGGACAAAACCAGAGGGAAATGACATCCTGACTGAGGGGCACTGGCCCACAAGACCCCTTTTTTAGTTAGATTATCATTAGTCACCATTTCATTCTGACTCTGCTCAGTGATAGTCTTACAAAAGAGATGGTTTATGATAACCGGAGCAATGAGCAGGCCTAAGAAAGCTGTTATTAGCCACCACACAAGTCATCTTTAGCCTTGACTTCCCCATTGCTAAACTGACAAACATTTTCTTCACAGTGATGCTGAGAGTATTCAGTGATTAATCCATGTTTGGCAAGCTCTGGGGGATCCTCAGGTGACAAGCTGACTACAGCAAAGAACAGTCATCTATTTGATTAATAAACGTCAGCATTAAATAATATCATATTACTAACCAGCTTCGGCATAACCATCAGTCATTTCTCAGAGAGGCCTGTCTGCATTTTTCACATTTCTTTTTCTTCATGGTGGAATAGTGGTCATGGTTTTCTTGAAATATTTTTGTTAACTGAGCACCTTTGACAGAAACACACACATGTTCTACAGGAAAGAAAGTATGGCAGAAATCCAACACCAAACTAGGTATTAAAAAGTAATAAAATGACCTAAAAATGCTGGGTTACCTCTGGCAACTATATTAAGAAGAGAACCGAAAGAACATAAAATGTAATTCCAAATTATTAGCTGCTATAATAGCAACTACTTATACTTGCAGCTGTCAAAGCAACTCACAAAGCCGACTTAATTAAACATGCCCTTCTTTTTCCTTGGGAAGTGCATGTGGTTTTCCTCACTTTTCTGGCAGGGAAACTGAGGCATGAGAATACAAAGATTTTTTTTTTCAGTACTGAAGTTCAGAAAAACACAGGGTTATTTTCTGCCTGCAGTTACCAGATTACAGGTTGTTAAATTGGTCCAGTAAAGGGCTCATTTGTCCCTAAGGCACATTTATATACAAAGGCTATCTCACTCACCATCTACAAAAAAGCTGCATTTTTACAGCCAAACACGTAAAAAGCACCTTGGAGGGTCTTGCTTTCCAAAGTACCCACCACACGTAGGGACGTCTCTTTGGGGCCACGTAGCTCTGCACTGCATAAGCTCCAAGTGATGTCAACAGGACACGTGGAGGCCAAGCCAACTCCCATTGCAGCCAACGTGAAGACATGCCTTTAGCTCAGCAGGAGCAGAAAAAACCTCCCTCCCTCTACCTCCTCTGGTGCCAATTCTAACTCAGGCTGATTTGTGACTCTTACATATGTGATCTAACGGCTACATCGTGTTACCACTCCCTTACAAGCCATCTGTATTGCGGAGCGTAAAACTCTCCCCCAGTTGGAGAGAAGGAGAAGCCGTAGCCCTTGAACTCTGAACAGAGCCCCACCTGCAAGCCAGCCCTTCCCGGCTGCTGGCCTGGATGCAGGCGGGCTTGCCCAGGTTCAAACCCCACTTGCCTTGGATGAGTCACCCGTGAAACAGGAGCACCAAATTCAAAGTAGGGCTTTTATGCCGTGTGTGGTACCTTATCAGCATGTTGAGTGGGCCGGGTAATGCCTTGAAACCCACCTTGCACCAGGATTAACTGCACACACACGTCCATAAAACCCACTTTGCTAGTGGCAACAAAAATGACTGTCAAATCCAGGAAAACAGCTAATCCATGCCTTGCAGTGACAACTCCTCCCCAGAAACATCTTCTGTGGCCAGGAAAAGGCCTGCCTCATGAGCCTAATGTGTTTGAAAATGAGCCACTGGCATATTCAGATCAAAGACAGTGCTATTTAGCCACCCAGAGCATTCAGATCTCTGTCTAATACAGTTCCAAATCAGGCTGCTAAGGGCCCTACACTACCTGTCACTACAGCGATGTTCAGGGCTGTGGGACAGAATGAAACACGGGCTTTCCAGAGCTCAGGAAACGGGAACTCCTGGATCCTATTCCTGACAGCCACAGCATTCAGGGGAGACCACTGGCCACAATCTCTGTGCCCCACTACCACTATTAAAAGACTGAGAAAAATGAATCCTTCCCTCTCTCGCAGGAGTGCTCGGAGGATTTAATAAATAGTAGCAGCACGATGTTCAGAAAGTCAGGAGCTGTGGGTCTGCAAAGCAGAGTTGTTATTATTATTTATTAAATCTGAGTGTGTTCTATTTTAAATGGAGTGTAACCAGCATTTGCCTTGGTGAGAGGAGCTCTGCCCCTAACTAGACCAGGATGTTTGGCACAGACACAAGCCGTTTCCCATTCAACTCCTTCTCCCAGAACCATCAGCAGCCTGACAAGGTCACTAACAGCTGCCAAACCACCTTCCAAAGGAGCACAGACCTTCTCTAGAAATTAAAATAAGGTGAGTGTGTTCCTTCAAGGAAAAGGGGGCTGCAGGGGAAGATGGGATTTTAAGTTCTACCTCCATATCCTCATCTCCTGCAAGATACCGTATTTCTGGAGGTTTAAACTGAGATGAGGTGAAAGCCAAGCACTGATTATTAGTGGTCACTCTTTGGATTATTTTTTTTTTTTTTTTGCAAGAGCTGCTTTCATTGCATGGTGAAATACTGCTGTGGATGACCCTACAGCAAGTACATTAGTCTCACTTCCTTTTGTTGGCTGTTACAGTATGATACAAAAGAGAAAAATAAAGAACCTGACAGAGTCAGCAAAACTCTAAAACAAGGTAGTTATTAACCTCTCTAAATACCTATCTGAAAGCTTCTGTGCCCTCTAGTATCCACTGTTCTTCCTCCTTTCTTCAAAGGAATAAGTATACTTTGCATCTCTGTCAATGCGAGCAGACAGCACCATGGCAACGGCTCCATGGTGACAGTAACCATGACAACCAGATCCTGCATTTGCTGTGGCTTCCCGTTCAAAATGAGAGCTTGATTTGCATCGCTTTTTGCATTTCCTCGTGGAAATAGCATGGGATCGGTTGCGTGATAGTTAAGCATAGCCAAAGGTTTCTGAGGATAACAAGCGGTGTACAGGATAGCGTGGGAGACATAAGTTCTAAGGAGTAATGAAACTGGATATTATCATTAAATACCAGTTCAGCATCCCACCTCAGCTGGATCGTGGACTGGAAAGTGAAGACAGTCTAGGTGCGATGCCTTCTCAAGGCTACAGCTGCAGCGAGTTTGCAGTTCTCACACACAAGGCAGAAGAGCAGCCACACCAGTAAACTGCCATTTCAGATACACACGTCACTTGTTAAAAGACTGGAGATGTGAATCACTTTATTGGTGCTGGTCCTGCGAGGCTCAACAAGCACAATCCTACCAGAGTATCTCCCGGAGGGAGCCGAGAAGGGACTGAGGAGCTACCCTGGATGAGAACATACACCCCCTCCATTAATACCAGACATTCCTGGAACCAAAAGCTCTCTGGAAACACGAATGGAGCCTTATATGCTCACATGCTTCGTAGATGTCGTACAGCTTAGGTGGGGAAACTGAGGCACAAAAAAGGGGACTTATCTTGCTGAACTTTGAAAAGCAAATAAGCCCAAAGTCCCCTGAGTCCCAGTCTCAGGCTTAAACTGGATTCCTGTTGGAAGAGTCAACCTAGATCTGGGAAGAGGGATGGTGAGGAGCCAGAAAGAATATGTGGGAAACAGACTCCATCTACAGGAAACCTTCCCATCCCCAGCCCACTAAATCCCGTTGCTCTGTCAGCTACATGTGGCTCTTATACCCAACACTAATCCGTCCCTGCCATGCACACCAGACGACGGACGCTGCCCTCCCCAATGACACACACAGCAGTGGGATGTCTAGAGCTAAAGAGTGTTTACTTGGGATTAAGTTGCACCTGAGGCTTTAAAGGCTTCCTGGCTGCTGGTCGGGGTAGTAAGTGCTGCTGCCATCTGCTTCTCCTTTGCTGCTTCTCTATTACCTCTCTAACCAGCCCTTCACCCCAGCTACCCACGTGTGGGCCGGGCACAGCCCTATCACGCTGTCCCTCTAAAGATCAGCAGCCACCACTTCTTTCAAGTTGTATAGTAACTTCTAATCAAACCCGACTTTCCCATCACATTTCCTGTGCATGCCAATCCTTAGCCCTTGCTCTTCCACACCGCCATCCATCCTCTTCAGAACAGCTGGCCCCCCACATGGTAGGGGGCACAAAGGAAAAGGAGCAGCCTGGGTAACTGAAAAATCCACATAGAACTGAGGAAAAGTCAGATCCAAAGCCAAATTCAAGTGTTGCCTGGGGTTAAACTTGCTGAAAGGAGCTGGCTTCGTAGCCAAGTCTGATGTGCACAAATTAGTCACAGCACGTGAACAGCACTGTCCTCAGTTGTCTCTCACTGGTCCCTCTTTCCTTCCAGAGAGGAACCAGTTCAGCTGATGTTGACTCTATTGGGCCTTACAGTCTATTTTCTTTCGTCAACAGCAAGATCAGGACAAATGAGATTAAAACTCAGTTGGGCAGAACACCAATGACTTCAGTAATGCTTAAACTCTATTTCAGAGCAGCAGGTTCTCAAAGTGCAATCTTCACTTCTCTTTCTGTGGATCAATGGCAAAACTCTGCATTTAGCACCAGGAGGAGAAAATCCCTTTTTTTCTTATCCTTGTGAGGGTTCCTGGTTTTATTGATGGCGGTCTGGATCAGGAGAAAATGACATCAGGGAAGATGTCCCTCCATCACCCGAGCCTGCTGCTACCTGCTCCCACCCATCCTTATTAAGCTTCTGAGCGGGTTCATTTGCTTCCTTCAGCTTCTTGGGAAATGCAGCTTGTTCCCTCGTCCCCGTGGTATTTATCCCCCTCTATCCCTCGCTGCAAGCTCCCTGCCTTCTGTCTGTCTGCAGAGGGGGGGAGTTCCCGCAGTCCCTGCTGGCTGCAGCACCCTCACACAAAGGAAAAGTAAATGTTTCTCTGGTTCTTTGGTCTGTGCGTCACTGCTGTGCTCACAGCTCAGCAGAGAAGCCTGGCTGCAGCTGGCGTTAATGCCTTGGAATACCATATTCCAAGGGCGGGTCTAACTAGGCTGGCAGAGTGCTGTCTAGTAACTTGGAGCAGGAGTCTGGGAGCCAGTGCTCCCGGGCTGTATCCTTACCTCTGGCAAGGACTCGGTCATGTCATCAAAAATAACTCATAATCACTCCCTGCCTTGGCTTCCCCATCTGCTTTCACAAAGCTGCACCGTGAACTCCTCTTAATGACAACTGCACCACAAAGACCTTCAGATCAAAGATACTGCGAACAGATTACTGCTAATATTGCCAGAGATTTATTAGCACACCCCCAGTGCTGACAAGTCAATAGCCTTCCCAAGCATAAATGCTCAACACAGTGCAAACACTGACCTAGATTTTGAGTAATTATGCTGGAAACTGGTACATGTGATGCTTTTGCTCTCTGGCTTCCAAGTCAGCAGCATTCACGTAAGTAGAGAATATATAGCTACCTTTAGTTTCAGTCATCCCTTTCCTACTGCCACTCAGCGATTCAAAGTGTTAGCAAGACCAGACCAAAGATTATTCTTTTTCCATCCCCAAACGGAGATCTCTGCTGCTTAAGTGGAAGTAGAATATTTGCTAGTGCAAAACAAGGTTTGAAACACCCTATGACACTTCAACTTCCATTCAGGAAAGGGCAGTGTTGCTTGCAAATCCTAGCTGCCTCACTGCTGTACAGAGCGAACACAGGGATCACTCCACAGGGTGGCAAAAACCAGTCTTGTGATGCCAACAGTGACCTGTCTGCAAGTGAAAGACATTCCCGTAACACATCACTTCAACTGTCAATGGAGAAGAGGCCAAAAGATCTCCTTCCCGACCCCTACAGCGAACCGGTGGTAGGAACTACGGTGTCAGCGAACCTCATCTTACCGTGTCCGAGTGTAGGGACATTCACATGTTACTAATCATCTTGACAGTGTGAATTTTTACCCATTTTCCATCCCCTCATTAAATCAGGATTTTTTAATATGTCCACCATTCCTGCTAAATGTGTGAACTTCCAGTTTCTCATTTTTTGGTACAATAGCCCTAAATAACGGTGCAGAGTGCAGCAAGAGGGAGCTTAGTCCTTCACAAGAGTCAAAACATGGAGTCATAGCTCAGTCCCCAACGGACAGCACATGTGTGAACCACAGAAGGGCGCAGGCTTCGGATGGGATGCAGGCTGCATTGCTCCATCGTGCTGACTGGGACAAGGCTGCTGGCTTGCAGACAACAGCCAGGCTTGAAGGGTACAAAGGGCTGAGATCTAGGTCTGGCTATACTTAGTCATGCAGTGCATGCCAAAGCAGCTCATCTGGCCAAGTCACTAGTGACATATTCAGAACTGCTCTTGCTTAATCAGGTTAAGGAGAAAAGTCCAATTTTACAAGAAAATACTGATTTCCTTCCTGATTTCTGTCTGTATAAGGAACTGGCTTTTGGAGCTGAAATCTCCTGAGATACTGGTCTTCACAGAAGTGGGACTCTGCTTGCCGTGTCTGCATGGCTCACTCAGAGCATCCATGAAGCCGCTGGCCCAGACAGCGCAGCTCTAGCAGTAGGCTGGCTCTGGCAGTGATAAAAATCAGAAGGCACAGGCAAGTGAGAGGGTCCTTGGCATAGCACCACGATACCTGAGGAGAGAGACTCGCTGAGGAGAAAGTTTGCTTTTGACACTTGAGGTCTCACCACGCGGCTTCACTGCCGGTCAGTAAAGGCTCAATAGCCTCATGCTCCACATGGAAAGACTAAGGCAGGGAGAATAAATAACCACACATGCTTACACGGCAATCCAGTGACAAGTGTGAGAGTACTTACTCCCAGGGCAACTGTTTTAGGCTCTGGTGGCAATAGCTAGCCAGTGAGAAAGCTACCAAAGGTGGGTTATCATCAGGGCCTTCATTGGCAAAGGCTTAGAGGACAAGTCCTGGAACCAGCTAGGGTTTAAAGGGCATGCATATGCAATTCCTCAAGCAGATACTTGATTTTAAACCTGTCTCACTCCCAAATTCAATGGGATTTCCCATATATGCCTAGTGCTAAGCATATGCTTCACCCAGCTTGCTAAGTTGTAACAGGAATCAGAGTGAAGAAATGTCTTTGTAAAACCAGTTGCACTGGTGTAGCTTGTAAGATGAACTAGAGATATGCTCAGCCAGGAATAAACGAGGGAGTTAACGTTACATCCTGCTACACTTAAGCCCCTGGGTGCCTCGCTGTCCCGAGGATGAGAGATGGAGGACGTGGAGTGCCTCTTGCCAAGCTGGTTATGTGAAGCACTCTTAGGTTTTGTAGGCTTGCTCCATCTGCTTTACTTAGCATTAAAGAGCAATTTGGTGCAGAGCACAAGAGGTGTGCACACTAACAAAGGGGAGTCCCACAAAATGCCAGCCACAAAGCGAGTGTTTTCATGGCAGCCGAGACAAAGTGAGGAGAAGAGTTGTTGCCCCAAGCCACAGAGGTCAAACTGTAGGTTGCTCTAAATAAAAATAGGTTCACTATGCTTTTATGCAAACAAACAAACAGTGAAGCCAGGCACAAAACTGAGGATGAGGTATTTTGGAGGTCTGCATGACCACTGTGTCTCTCATTCCTGGTACTGCCTAATGCAAGCGCACCACAGCTGTCCTTGTCCACGGAACGGCAGTGCTCGGTGACTCCGGAAGACATAATTTCAAATGCACGACATAAAATAAGAACCACTAAATCCTTTTTATTTGCCTGTGGCTACTGGGCTTTTCTCTGGAACCATTAAGTCTTTGATTTCTCTAGGTCTCGTGATCCCTCATTACCAGAAGCTGCAACTTAAAAAAATAAATAAGTATCACAAATTAATTATCAACTCCTAATCCTCAGCAACCTAATAGAAGACTGCTATAGCACGAGAGGTGAATTTGGCCAGCCAGTGAAAGCAGACAGGCTGGATCTCCTAGCATGAGACACTGAGACACCCCCCACTCCTGCCACAAATATCGTTAATACTAAGCCAGGAGGGCAGGAACGATGCAGCATCGGCATGTATAGGGATAGCAGGTGGGTGATGAATTGCAGAATTGAATGTTACATGTCTACCTACCAAATGGAGGCCTTAAATCACATACTAAATGTTCACCTGCACAAATGATGACCCTGACAATGAAGGCTGCATACCTTGCCACTGATCTACATCAAATTCATAATGAAAGAACATAGAGGAAAATCTTCTGGCATCAGTAGGGATAAAACAGATTTTTGATTAGAAAACAAATCTGTTTTATACAAAATAGTGCAGCCTTGCACCTTGCTGGTAACGGCATGGAGTAGCAGGTAGACGCAGGGCCTACGACTTGCTAGAATTCCACAGGAAAGTCATTTTGGAAAAAAAGCACCACTGGCAGATGTTAGGCGGACTCTGCTATGCTGCACAAGCCTTCTGCCTTAAACCAGAAATAGCTGGACTGCAGATGTGTGCAACATTTTGTTTAGTCTATCATGGTTATTGCTGTGGAGAAAACTTTGTTTTACTCCTAAATATTCATTCTCCCACACACATGCATAACCACAATGCACACACACACAGTTTGGCAGAAGATGCAGAGCCTGCTTGTTTGAAACCTAGAGCTGGAATACAAAGGCATTTCAGAGAGATCGATGGGAGCCAGAGAACGGTAAGGGAAAAAGACACATTGGCAATAACAGGAGATGCTGCAAGTCGGGGGGAGAGGGGGCCAGGGAAGCGATGCAGACAGGCAAGGGCAGATTCGCAAAGGCAAGTGCAAGAAAGCAGGAGAAAAGTGCTTTTGCTGTCTCTTGGGGCAGTTTCTGTTCATGCAGAGTCGATGCAAAGCACTGCTGATTTACACCAGCTGGGAATCTAGCCTTCAGCACTGGTGCTGCATCCTTGCAGCCAAAGAGAGTTTTGCCATGAGGCTTCAGGAGATCAGGCCTTTGCTTCCTAATGCCCCTCTGTGTTTCAGAACCGTGGGCACTGACTGTGCACCTGGGCTGGCGCTGAACCCTTCTCCTCCCTTGGCAGACTCTGAAGTGCCAAAAGAGGGAGAAAGAGAGACTGTGGCGAGAAAGTCACATACACAAATGCAGAGCACGGCAAACGTTCCAATTAGCCAGTGGCAGGTGTCCCTTTGCCGCAATGGCAGTGATAAATGTCACCCCAACCTCCTAAACGCAAACACACACACGCGCACACTTCATCTCTTGTTCCCATTAGCTCCGGAACAGACAACCACACAGGGCCTATTCTATGGGCACAGTATCATCTTGCACCGATTGCTACTTGTCCTCTGCCTTGACGGTGAATTTTGAACTCATTAGCGGCTAATGGCTCTGCCGGGGAGCGCGGGCACGCTTGGGGCCGCAGACAATGCCCTCCCTTGTGGCTG
>KL256417.1:107905-124456 GCA_000699545.1 Podiceps cristatus
CCCGCCACAGGAACTCCATTGTGTGCCCCAACACTGGAGCTGTGTTCCCCTTGGCCGGCTCTCCACAATTCTCCCTGCTCGGCGAGATTTCCCGACCCTCTGCCAAAGCTGAGCCTCACTGGCCTTTTCAGGGCTGGGGATTTGCTTTACATTTCCCAGCACGGCCCTGATCTCAGTGCAGCTCCGTTGGCAGGGGCGACGTTCCCAGCTCTCGCCAGCACCTGAGCCCACAGTCGCCCCATTCTGCTGGAAGTACGGGGCCCAGAGCCTCACAGAACCCCAGAATTCTCCCTTGGGATCCCCAAGAGGAGTCCGGTTTGCAAGAGGGATTTGGCATTTGGTGCTCCTCACTGTGACACTTGTGATCAGCCTTTTGAAAGCGTTCCCTGCTCATCATGCTGAGCCATTTGGAAAATTGAGCTCCCCATGCCTTTGGCCCTGCTGCTCAAACGTGGAGAAGTGCTGTGATACTCGTGAAACAGAAAAATAGGAAGAAAGCTGCTAGGAGAAACATAATCATCAAAATCAGTGGCAAAATGACATGGGAATTCAGAGATCTGCAGTCCGCAAGCAGGAGGGACAGTTAGGACTGTCCAACCATACTTGCATTACCCAAACCAGAAACTTCCAGTTGGTCGCTCCAAGACCAGTCCCAGCTCACTGGGAATACCTCTCCTACAAACGGCAGCCACGTGGGGACGGGGTGGCAGTCCCTGCTCCCTCAGAGCACAGGCAGGTCTAAAGCCGGTGAGAGAGGAGCTGGGCGCATTCCTCCAGCCTGCAGACGGGGGTACGCATGGGGTCGCAAGGCACGCTGCCCTCTCGGAAGGCCACCCTCCTCCTCAGTCTCCAGCCACAAAACACAGATCCCGCCCATCGATCCTACCTTGCCAACATTTGCCAGTGTCAGATGTTTCTCTGTTTCCAGAAGGAACTCTTTGCCCCTGAGGGCAGAGATACTCAGAACTACACTCTCCTGGGAACAAACCCTGATGCCCTTTTTATGTGCAGCATGCCTTGCCGCCCTTCTGAGAGCTCCTCTGCCTTTGCAGCAAAACTAAACTTCCAGCTTGTCTCAGCACAACAGGTTTTATTGAAAGAAGCAGACCCGCGGTGCATAGAAGCCAACAGTAAATCTGACATAAACCCCCCGCCCCAACAACACTGGGAGGCACTGCAGAGTGGGAAGTGCGGCACAGCAGATCCAAACCACCCATGCTTTGGCGCTGCGTGGTACGCCAGTCCCCTCAGCATAACGGCTTCCAGTTAAAACCACCAGTTCCAAAGCAAAAAAAAAAAAAAAAAACACAGTCCGGAATCTCCATCCCAGCCACAGAGGAGCAGTGTCCCATTATCTAAGGCAGAGAGTGCATCTACCACTTTCACTGGATAATCCCTTAATTAGTGTGGCCTCCAAAATAATCCTATTGAACGGTTTATACACAGTGCAGTTTAAAACAAGCCATGCCACGGATCCCAGGGTAATGGGCAGTATGTCATTCTTAGGTGCCTTTGTATTAATTGCTTAGCTTTCCTTTATATCTGCTAAACCAAGTTGTGCCCCAACCCTTTCAATCTTTCTATAGCACTAATGGGCCTTTGCTTAATACATTATAGCTTGCTAGATTTAAAGGCCAATAAGGTTCTTTTGACTAACTCGTAAGACCACACAGGCCATTTCAAAAAGAAAATATGCTGGCTGAAAGCTTATTTTCCAGAGTAGCCCCCAGAGTCTTGACATGAAGCTACCAAGACATGCAACATCACTAGCCCCATGAGCACTGTGTTCCTACTGCCCAGGCTTTGCTTTTAATGTGACTCTGTTGGGGAACGCGTTCAGGCTGCATCACCTCAGCCCCCACTACGCCCCGCTCTGTGCTCAGAACAAATGGATTAGCCAAGTCTCTCCACGAGTGCCGCGTGCTCTGTACGAACACTATACGCTGCCTGGCTGGCTCAAGGTAATTCCTGGATACATTCCAAGCTGGCACCTAAGAACAGCTTGCAGGCAGCACCCTGTGCAAGGAAAATCATTGCAATGCCAGAAGCTCCGTCCTCCCTGTCGAGGCTGAAGAAGTAGGACGGGGATCAAGAAATTAGCTTGGCCTTTCCTAGTAGAGTGGGAAGAAATGTTGTTACTGATTCATGAAGACAGATGAGTAAACAATTGCTCTTCTTAGCCAATGTTTTTGGAACTCACGGATACATGTGCAGCCATAAAGCACTAAGAAATGAGTCCTCATCACGTCCTCCATCGACAGGGAAATCAGGGTCACTGCAGGAATTGACTGAAGGGGTCTGGTGCTCTCGGCAGTTAGAGTCCCGCAGATCGGGAAGTGCCCCATGAAATCAAACTTGGTATGTGATGCAGCGTGCACTTTTGGGGCCAAAAAAATAAAACAACCTGTCCTTTGTGTTACAATAACAGTTATTCTTTCTTCTTTCTCTTTCTTAATGTGCACATATTTACATACTCACTGCCCTTTTAACTGCAAATACTGAGGAGTTCTCAGAGGACAATGTCTGGAAAGGTTTCCTCCTATTGCCAGAAGAAACAAATGTCTTATATGAAAGATATTGGCCAGGGGGAGAGAAGGGGTTGGGTTTGGATTGGGTTCTGAACGTATTTTCTCTCCCCTCCTCCCACTCCCTTTTTCTTCTCTGATTCACAAGGAAACCACAAAGCAAACTCAAGACTGAATGAGACTTGTTTTTGTGAATGTTCTGGCTTTCTTTTAGGACATTGACTTCCACCCCCACTAACCTAAACCTCCTCCATTTATCCAGCTCAATAAATTCAGCAAACTCCCACAAGTGTAAACACAACCAAAATCTGGCCTGGTGTTTAATTACCGTTGCAGAAGCCACTGGGAGTTACATTGATAGGCAAAGGCAAATTTTAATGCTCTCGTTTGGTCCAATGCTGTTTAATTTGGTTAAAATTTCAGACTCTTTAAACACACTGACCTCGGTGTGAGGACAGACTTGCATGACCAAAAGCCCAGAGTTTTCAGCGCTTTTAGCTGCACAGTACACAGAGTGCATCCCTCTGCCTCCCCAGATACCTACTCTGAAAGACAACTAGCAAGACACCTATGCCACCTTCTGCTTCCATATCTTGCTACCACCACATCATGAGAAGGTTCTACTCTGTTTCAGTGCAAAATCCAGCAGAACTAGCTAAAATTATCTTTGTGTTTTTTAAAAGATATTTTATATACATCAGCATGTGTCTACTCAATGTTGGGATTTGAGGGATTTTTAAAAACCTCTCAAGACTTCCATGTATTTCCATAGGCACTTAAGTGCCTTTAAAATTCTAGCCTCAGACCATCAGCTCTAAAATGAGATTAATTCCCTATCTAACAAAGAATTGTAGGAGGAACTCTGTTAATCTTTAATAACAAGGTCTGGGTAATACGGCGATGCACTAATCTGACAGGAGAGGCTGAAGAAACTTCTGAAAAGCACTGGATATAACTGATGTGTTTTAACAAATGCTTTATTTCCCCATGAAACAGGTTCTCCTGCTCAGGGTTGGGTAGAAGTGCTGACACATCAAAGTCTTGCATGGCTGCCTTTGCTTATGCAATCATTAGGGCCCAGAGCTAACGCGCTGCACTGCAGCCTGGGATGGCACAGAATTTGTGAAGTGTTACATTAAATGTAGAGCTGCCTGGGAATTTTCTGGAGAAAAAAAAAAAAAAAAGTACTGCCTGAAAGAATACCTTGGCACTGGGAAGTGCTGATTTATCAGAGTGAAACATTTCATGGGACAGTGTTGAGACTGGGAATATTCCATTCTGCATGGAAAAGATGGACCGATATGTTCTACTTTTGCCACTTTGAACCTGAGCTCCTTCAAGTTTTGCAATAAGTTTTGCAATAGAATGACAGTTTCAAAAAGAAAAATTACTTCAGAATTTCATATCATGGGAGTTTCTTCGACTAATTTTTCAGCCCATTCCACTTCGGAAATAAAAACTGGAAAAAAATTACAGAAATTCCTGCCAACCTGCACTCCTAGCTCCTCACACAACTCCAAAGAAAGCCCAGCCCCGCTCTCTGAATTGGCTGCACATTGCAGACTAACCCGTCGCACAAATGGGGCTGATGACCGATTTCTGTAACAAGAGCTGGCAAGCATAAGGAAGATTTCACACCCTTCCTCCCATGAATGGGGAAGAAGCACTCAATTAGGAACACTGCCTATTCCTTAATCATTTCCTTTGTGTGCATGGTTATTAATATCTTTACATGACTAGTCAAGCCAGGGGCTATGTTTTTCTGAACTCTTTTTGGCTACTACTTAATGCTTACAAAATACATATAGAAGCCACACCCATAGAAAAATAAGGAAAGAAAGGGATGCTATAGCTGGCATTGCTTGCAGTAGCAACTGCATTCTGCAAATGTACTGAAACCCCTATAGATTTGATATTATACAATGTCACAGAAAGAGACTATCACACCTTCAGCGAGTTTAAGTAGATAAGGCAGGTAAAGAGCAAAAGAAGTAAAGAGAGGCACAGGAGAGGCAATGTGAGCCAAGGAAGTCAAAACAAAAGGTCAACACCCAAACCAAAGAGAGAATTGATCTGCCTGATCCCTCATCCAGTACTTTGCACTGCCTGTCAGATAAATACAACTCAAAACCTCTGTTAAAAAAATGAAAGGTAATCATCAAAAGCAAGCTGGAAGTAATACGTCTTGAAACAAGACTGGAAGTTGGGAAGAAAGCCAGATGTTCTCAAGCCTGCAGCTGGTCCATAATGGACCCAACAAGCAGCATGCACATGCTGTGGTAAAATGGTTCAGGCAATGCTGGGAAGAAGCCCATCCCCTACCTTGCATCTAGCACATCTGGATTTTGGCCTTTAAGTAAAAATACAAGAGAACAGGAGAAAAGTCAAAGGTGGGAGGAATTGTCAACCCCTCCATAAAGTCAGATGATAGCACTGCATTGTCCTCACTTTGGAAATGAGACAGCATTTAACTACGCGCTTGCAAGTCCTTGCTGACCACTGAGCTCTCTTCTCTGCTGATATAGTAACAACTGAAGCAAAAATACTCCAGACGTTGGCACCAATCCTGCAGAGAAGGGTTCCCAGTTCACTGTGTGACACACCTTGGCCCACTTCTGCTCTCAACTGGCTGAGCACCTGGAATGAAAGGATGGCATCCCTGGCAGACTGGATGCCTCCTTCAGACAGGCAACCCCAAGCAGCAAGCTCACGGCACCTCTAAGACGCTCAGCACAGTCGCTCACATTCTCCCATCAGAGAGCTTAATAAGCGGCGAGGCCGTGGGCAGAGTAATGCTATTTATATCAGCCATGATTTAAGTGAACATCTCCGTCCACTGGAATGGAGATTCAACTGCTTCTGATTTAATTAATGGAGGCCTCATTTGCTTTGGGAAGCAGGGCCACTGCCTATCAGTACATTGTTTACAAAGGCCTTTTCTTCCACACATGAGGATTTCTGTTCTGAAAATTCTGCTACAGATCACACAGCAGATTAACAAAGGAAATATTTTACCATGTGCCTTGTTCAAAGAGAGGGAGTATAACTGCACTGTGTTAAATAAAGCCACATCTGTGTTCAGCGAATACAAGCTGCTGGCAAGATGTAACTGCAAGCTGGATATCCACCTGTAGTGCTAACCATTATGGCCACCCAACAGTGATCCACAGGCTAACCACGTGGCAGGCCAAGGACGGTGTTCAGACACAGCTACCTGGCACACTTTTGGGCTGCACTTAGCATGGTGAGTGGTGGCAAGGGAAGAGTTTATGGCCTTTAATAGCACGCAGGTTGTGTTTAGTGACCCTGACCCATGGAGAACTCATTGAGAAGTCTATGAAGACCTCTATTTGTAAGTTTTCCCCAAGCCTGCCCACAAGGCAGGGAGCCCAACAGGTCTGACAAACAGAGGTACGGAATGGTGGAAGTCTTGTCAGGATCTTCCACGCAGCCAGCATCCTCTCGCTGCAAAGGGAAGACGAGAATGCAGAGCCCTGAATGAGATGTCCTGGAAAGAAACGGGCCAAGGAGACAGAGTTCATGTGGGGAGGAGTGCCTGGTTTTGATTTGAGGCTGAGTCAAGGCCAAGCCACGGCCCTGGATTCTCGATCACTGAGATCACTCAAGCCTGACTTGGAAAACAACTGACAAAAGCTCCTCAGACCTGGTGACTGTGACACACCGACCAACCCAAAAGGCACTAAATTCCATCTTCCACCCAACACAGAACCAATGGGGCTCTGACCTGGCAGTTCGTATCCTGAACCATCTCACAGGCTAATGCTCCAACAGGACTTTGCCTCCATCCTGGACACAGGGGTGATCCAACGGCACTAGAAAACCACCACATGTTCCTGGAGGATATGCCGGAATAACACACAGCATCCTGGTTTCTGTGTTCTTTATCTTCACATTTCTAAGGCTCTCTTTGTGCAGTGACTAGTTTATTCTCAGATCTGCAGCAGAAAGGAAGGTTCACTCTGCTTGTTTGCCAAGTCTTAACTATGGTCTTTGCTCTATATTTTGGAGGGTTTCTGCATATTCAGATTATCTAAAATAAAAATCATCTGGAATAAAAAATAGATGGCTGCTCTTTGTATTATGATCGCACCCGTGTCTATGCTAGTGCTAAATGGGAAGAATGGCTGCAATGATTTCTGCCTGGTCTGTGGCTCAGTGTGCTTTCAGCGCTTCAGCAAGGCAGCCGGCCTCTGGCCTGTCACCACGGGTAGCTCTGATCCTAAAGCTTTGCTATCAGCCTGCAAACCTCCACAAAAACCAAGACCTGTTGCTACTAATCTCCATTTCCCTTTCTGCTCAGAAGTGACAAAGTGGAACGCAACTCCTGCTTCACATTCCTCCGAGCCCACAGGAAACCATAAATCAGAAGAAAAGCATAACATCCAGAGAGAACTTGCAAAAGGCCAAACACTAGGGTGGGCTGAGAGGCTGGGGAAAGGGAACCGTCAAACCAGCCGTAAGGTGGGCACTAACCCACACCTCCACCTCGGCTGAGGGGATCCTGCTCCAAAGATGGAGGGAAACTGGGGGTCAGGGCAACTAATTGTCTTCCCTTCTTTCAAGGGAATACATATCTATATGAATATCTATATTCTTTATTTCTTCCCAACCCCCCTTACTGCCTCTTCTGTAATTAAATAACAATAATTTAAAAAATTTAGCAGGAGAGGGTCAGACCTCCCCAGTTGCCACCCGGGCAGAGCTCTCAGCTGGCTTCAGCTGTACCTCAAGCCCCTGCTAGGAGAGAGGCCGGCGGCAGGGGGGGGCTGGCTGTGGCGTGGGGGAAACAGCTGAGAAGAGCCGGGTTTGGATGGCGGCGAGCGAGCGGGCTGGCTCCAGGAGGTGCCAGCTGTGTGTGGCGCCTGAGGCCCGCAGTCTGGCGTGCCCCAAAACAATCCTGCAAGGCCAGAGGGACCTACCTGGCCACGAGGGCACGGCCGCCATCGGCCTCTAAGAAACCAAGCCCGCTTGTCTGGACTCCTCCTGGGAGCTTGGATGACGCCGGGAATTGCGGTTGCTTCAGTTTTGCTTTGCAAAGAGTCTGTTACAGCTCTGCATCCTCAGTGTGACCATCCCGCTCTGCAGCCAGGTAATGGGGAGCGAATTGCCTGTCAAGTGTCTCTGGCCTTGTGACAGAACCTGCTCTGTGTTCCTCCCCTCGCTCCTGAGGACTGTGGTTTAGGCCGAAGCACTTCTTTGTGGTTGAACGCAGCAAGGATCTGCTTCATTTAGAGGTGACTCGTCATTCTGGTCAAAATGGCTGAGATTTACTCTGGCCCAGATAAATCTATTTATAGTAAGTGTTATGCTAATTCCATACGCCAGTCTGATCCACTTGTGCTCACTGGAGCAATAATGCTTTCCGCTACCTGTTCTTTTTAACCTCTTCTGTGCAGCCAGCGGCCATTTTGTTTGCGGATCACCAGCTCTTACTATAAGGTAGATGTATACTTCCCCTCGCTTCCCTTTTCAGAGGGAAAAGGAGCCATATAGCACTGCATTTCCTGCAGCCCTGCCCATCTCCTCCCTATGGAAATTGCTGGCTCAATCCGAGAGCTATGCTGTGTTTTGAGTAAGTGGGAGAAACCTAGGTAAAAAAAAAAAAAATTATGCAAGTAGTTTTAAAGCCACTCACATTTAAGTAACTTTAAAAAAAAGATAATGCTTTTATTACCTTATCTGAGCTTCGTGTTATGTTTTGTAAAGAGTAATTCATTTACTGTCACTCTTGTGAACTCAGGAGTGTGGAAGGGATTTTACTCATCATTAAAATGCATCTGTCTTTGGGATAAACTGAACCAATTGCTTAATGGAGAAATGGCAATAGAAGAGCTGTTTTTAGTGGTTTGAGTCTCCTATTTTTGTTCTAGGATAATGGAATAAGCTGTATTTCTAATCTTGACTAAAATCTCTCTACAGATGGCTATAAGCATGATGCAGATGTGGAAGGCTGTGCCAATGCCTTTTGATCCTGGGAGCACGAGAGTTTTCTGCAGTAAAAAACTGAGGTACAACAGCAGAAGCTCTGATGATGTAAGTGATATTGAAATTATTCTGAGACACAGGGTCCTCATCTCTCTCCTCATCGTTTTATTCTCATTTGTTTTTTTCAAAGGCTCCACTGAAAAATTTCTTTTCCCTTTTTGAGCCCAATGATTGCTCAAACACTTGAACTTGTCATCAAATCTATCAGCCTCAGCTCCTTTCCTGCTACAGAACTACAAGTAGCTAGCAGACTCAACTCTTCGCTCCTTATAAAGTCCCAATGGGCAGCACAGTTAGAGACTGCTGGCTTGTCTCGCTGCAAGATGGGGTTTGGATTACTAGTTTGCTAAGAGCAAGCTCGTACAGCCGGCCAGTGACATCAGTTTGCTCTTCCGCTGTTAAGAGCAGTCAGAGGTGGTCTCAGCACAGCTTTCGAATGCTACAAGAACCTCCAAGTAGATAAACAATTATAATAGGAGAAGTACATCAAGACATGAAAAACAAATTGGCCAAATCTCTTTTTCACTGGTACATAAATACAGATGTTTTCCTGGTATGTGGTGTTCTATTTTTCTCATGTTTTTTCATGGAAGCTAGATGTAGGTATACAACCCCTAAAACCACGTCCAGTATGTCTTCTTGTAGCTGAAGAGATTCTGTGCCTAAACTTAGCTTAGCTCTAGCTTTGGTAATAGTGTTCATAATGTTTTGCACATGTTTTGCACAGCTACAGAAATATCCAAGTCTTTGTCTGAAATGTGCTAAATGTCAGTTTATGGCTCTTATCCTTCTATTGAGAGGCTGGAGGTGTAGGTTTAGACAGAGTTTTGAAGCAAGATGAATAAGACTTCATCTTTGGTTGCATGGTGTTCCATTGACTTTAAATCAGTACATTAATATTTAGCAAAAACTGACTCTTCCCTTCAGGAGACGTACAATGACATATATGGCTTTTATGCACTCTTCTATATATACACAAGTACAGGCTTTTTCCAGTATTGCTTTTCATTTATGTTCAAATTATAAAAGGGCCCACTGGAATTTATTAAAGTATTTGAGTTTACCAAGTACTTTCCCATACACTGAATTCTCCATCACTACTTTCTGATAGCTAGTCTGAGCTCCTGTAGAATCAAGACACTAAGCAACCTGATCTAGTTGGACCTGCTTTGAGAAGGGCATTGGATTAGATGACCTCCAGAGGTCTCTTCCAACCTAAATTACTCTAGGATTTAATGGCTTAAAGATTAAATCCTTCCTTAGCTCTTATAATGCACTCCTTATGTAATGTATCTCATGATAACAGGTTTCCCTCCAGCTTCTCTTTTGTAACCCACAGCCAAATGTTCAAGGAGACAACAGCACCTTGAGCATCCGGGTCTCTCACCATCCAGCCCTGACTGATCTGAAGATCATAATGCATACATAAAGCAGAGAGGAAATGCTATAAAGAAGGCAGTTTACTTTGCACCACTCATCATTAGAGCCTAGGGAGGAAATTATGACAGAAGTTGCAGCAAACTATTTCCTACTTCTGCCCATCATACTTGAGCAGCTTCTCAAATCTTGAGAGAAAACGGAAGCAGCCCAATAATGTCATAGTACTGTTAATCTTCCAATACCGCTATTTGAGTGTGTGTGGAAAGGAAAATCCCGTTACAAAACTGACGTGGTCAGGACAGGTAGATCAGGAAATAGTATCAACCAAGACTGCTTCCCTAGGGTAGTGTCTCTTCTCTACACAGCCCTTTTGGTGGTTTCAGATCAGCAGTATGCAGATGTCTGCGCAAGCTACGGTAAAACCAATAAGGAACAACACCTCTCGGGGATTCTACAGTCTGCCTTCACAGTAAATCAGACAGTTGACTTAAAAAAGGCACCATCCTAAGGGCAAAGGGGGTTCTCTGCTTGCCAGAGCAGTCAGGACTCCATTTCTTGTTCAACATTGTTCTTGTCCCCTTTAGTTCACTGAAAGTCATTTCTCAGCTAAAATGCTGAGCTGAGCACCTGGAAGTGATGGATTCTTCATGCAGACCATTTCACAGGTCAGCCATGGGCACTAATGCTGATGAATTGCCAGACCAACTGACAAAGATCATCTGGTAACTACCACATAGCAACTTCCATCTTTAGCTCATCAGAGCACAGCACCAGTTCTGCTGAGAGCTAGTAATTTTTCTCGTTATCAAACTGAATGGATCTCTACCTTCCTTTCTGTTCTGAATACCTGTGTTGCAGAAGAATGACACAGCAGCAAGACTCAACCTCTCTGGTTCAATGTGCAGTAGATCTTAGCACTACGTCTCTAATACGCTTTGAGAAAAGTCCAGGAAGAGAGACAGTTCTCTGCATCTGAAACCTGCATGGACAACTGCGCTCCTGCAGTTCAGTATTCATTCTCGAGGCCTCTCTGAGAGTCACACTGTGCAGTACAGTTCCTGGGATGTCACTCAGAAGAAGGATACAAGAGAGGGCCTTGAGTTCTGGAGAAGAAAATATCATCCAGAGACTCATCGTGAGCAACCTAGCTGAGGCAGCAGACACCACAACACACCCGTCAGTCCAACTGCACCATGCAGGCAGAAGATGACTTCTCCTGAACCAAATTTCAGGCTCTTGCTTTGTGCTAACCTGGGCCTGCTGTGTCTCCCACTGAGAGAGGTAACTTGCCTTATTTGACCCTCTCGCGCTACTTCATCCATCCGACAGGTTCCGCAAACAGGACACCAGTGACACACATGCCCAGCCGCAGGCATGCTAATGGCCAAACTTTCTCCACCCTCAAGACTTCACCAGGTGGGTCATTTGCGCTTTTCCATGAGTGATACTTTTTTTTTTTCCTACACACTTTGATCCAGCTTGCTAAGCGACTTTAGAGCAGAGATTGCTTGTCTGCCCATGCAAAAGCTTTTCCCTTCCTGGGATGCAAGGACTGAGCTTTTGCAGTGGCAATATGGAAACTGCACAGTAAAGACTCAACACAGGAATATTCTTTTATGAGCTGAAGGAAGAAACATTATGTGGGCATGAGACTCATCAGATGACATTTGTTTGCTTTATTTTACAAGCAAAATGCATTTATCAAAAAACTTGTATCAAGCAGTTCCATCTTTTCCCCAGGCGAACTCAGCAGCATCCGTTTACCAACAGGGCTGGAAAAGTTCCCGCAGGCTTTGTCGAGACTTCCCCCCGTCCATAGCTCAGCTCAGTCCACCCTCCCCCAGCAGCGATCTCTTTCAGCACTAAATGCTTCTTGTTTCTTTTTTCTCTCCCTCCCCTGGGCCCTGGCTCAGAACTGGAGCTCCCCAACCTCTACGCTCCCTTTGTCTCTGTCTGAAAGGCTTTTCCTATGTCGCGTCCTGCCAAACACAGCAAAGGTCTCGCCCTCTCTGGCAGGAGAAGTGCTGGAAATGCTGACTGACCTGGAGGCAATAAGGGAGGGTCCTTGCCCCTTCTTTTGCCCTGGGAGAGTTCGGTGTCCCTTGCACCCTCACGGTAGTGCTAAATGTTTTTTGCTGTGTCCCAGTGCCACCATGCAACTGTTTGGTTTTGGGGGTTTTTTGTTTGGTTTATTTTTTTTTCCTGTAGAGTACTGATACCAGTAAGTAACAACACTTTCCAAAACAGATGAGAGTTTAAGGCTGTGCTACTTCAGCTGGTGCTGCATGGAAGCTTGCTGGGGGAAATACGAGTAAGTGTCCTAGACACTACTCATCCCTTGCTTTTATTTATTACTCTCAAGGGTTGGGTATGGCCCCATTTTTCTAGCTCTGACTTCCTCTTACTCCTCTCTAGAGGGAACAGAACTGTTGTGATGTGGCTGGGGTTGGGGAACTAATTCTCATGTAAAGGATTAGTGCCTCAGTCATCAAGCTTTAGAAAAGGACATTCTTTGGAGTGCAGCTAGCAGGACTTTTACCAGCTACAGATTGCTTATCGGCTCTCTGTGGCCATATGAAAGACTGACACGTCCCTTTGAGCTAGTAAATCATCCTTGCAGGATGAACCTTACTGTCCTGCTGCATACTTGATGTCATCTTGGACCCTGCTCTGGAGATAGGATGGTTAGGCTCATATACGAGGAGGAAATTCCTAAGCTCACACAAGAAGCCAAAGTGTTGGAGGAAGAGGGGATCATTGGGCAGGAAACAGGGACCAGTGCTGCTTGGAGTAAAAATTAATGCGTTCTCTGTGCAGAATGAAGTGGCCCAGGCAAGGGAGAACAAAGTTGACATTGTAGTAACCCGGCCTCAGCAGCAGAAAAAGAATTGAAGCACAAAGTCAAGGGTCAGAACAACAGGGTTCAGCCCTGTAGGATTCACAGAGAATGTAGGATTCATTCTCCACACTGAAAATTTAGCTAGAAAACTCCACTTCTTCTTGATTTCTTGGCATCTCACACATCTCATCTCAACCCACACAATTCAGAACTGCAGGTAAAAGAGAAGTATGGAGTACTGAACTATGAGTAATTGTGGCGAACATAAGCAAAGATTAAAGTCCATGAGGCTAGATGCTATAGCGTTTAGACTTCTGAGAGAAGCCTTTTCCCATCCCATCAACGTATATATCAGCTTGGAGTTTTCCAGTGTCTCAGTCCTGTTTACTAGTTTGGCATTGTCCCATAGTTTTATGCATTATCTCTGAATTCGGATGAGTCAGTGACACATCAAGAGCTTGCTTTATTCCAAACTCCTAAACTCAATCTGGCAGAACTGGTTTTATTACCCTCTTTGAACACTTAAGGAAGGCGTCTTTCTACAAACGTCAGCTTGCTGCCTTCTCTTCCTCCAGCCTTCAGGTGGGCTGTTCTCTGCAAATCTGAGGGCACCATCTGAAGTGCCAGCCTCCAGATGGTGCAAGCAAGAAAAGCTGGGAAGAGTGTGGGAAGAGAAGTGTGTGGGAAGTGTGGGGTGGGGAAGGGAAGGGAAGGGAAGGGAAGGGAAGGGAAGGGAAGGGAAGGGAAGGGAAGGGAAGGGGGCCTCCTGCTAGGTCAGAGCTATCACTGTGGTTGTTTCCTGCATCCTGGGGCGTGGTCACGGAGGGGCGGGGGGGAAGGGGGGGGAGGGGAAGGGAAGGGAAGGGGGCCTCCTGCTATGTCAGTGCTATCACTGTGGTTGTTTCCTGCATCCTGGGGCGTGGTCACGGTGCAGGGACAAATCCATACTTCCTGCCAAAAACTGGGTTTATCTGAGAGAACAAAGGGGTGATAATCTGAAAAGAAACTGAGCTGGGGGAAACAGCATTGTTTCACTGAGCTGGAATGGAACAGGAACAACTGACACAACTGAAACAGCCGTTCTTCAAAATAGTTACAGAGATTTCTGTATTACCCCAACATTGCAAATGTAGCAGGATGATGCTGATGCTTAAGCTGGTATTCCTCTCAAGTGCACAGGCATAAAATGGCCTCAAAGCAAGCCACAGTGTGCATACTTGCAGAACCTAACTTTTCCTTGTCAGAAGAGCACAGACCCATCTCCTTTAGCTGCTCCCTGTGCCCATGGAGATACTTTACTGAAGCAATATGTGCAGACCGTGTCTGTAAAATCTGTAGTATACAGTATTTTCAGCCCAGTGGTCAGAAATTTAGCAGACAAAACCATATGTCAGTCTCCTCTGTGTGCTGTTAAATAAAGACCGGCACAGCTGCTTGGATGCTGAGACAGGACTACAAGCTGTATGTCTGTATCTCTGTGCATCTGAATGCATGGACATGGAGGCCATACAGCTAAATTTTATTCCCAGAAAATATCCTCTTATCTTATCCAGCTCTTGGAAACACTGCATGTGCACATTGCATTTACACACATGTTCACACGTCCTGTTTCTATTAGCAGTAGCATTTAATAAAGAGTATGGAAATTATTAAGCCCTGCTGGAGAGTGATGAAGCAGACTGGGTATGCAGAGAACGGATTATCTCACTCACTGATATTATATAATCTGTTTAGACTGTGCCACTTTATGCTTATTTAAGGAATGAATGAGCACTTCACTCTGGGATGTGCCACCCATGAGTTCTGACATCATCCCTTTAATCCACTGTAATGAACATACTTCTTTGCTTTTTAGCCATTCCCTCGCTATACCCAGTAGAAGTTCTGTACTGGAACGGTTACTGTCAGAGAGCATGTACAGGTGTGTGTTACTCCACAGTGAATTAAGCGATGGTTAACTATATCAGAGCAACAGAATGTTCTCCGCCTCCCCCAAAAAGAGACCTGGCACATAAGCAAAGTAAACTTTTGCAGATAAGGTGAAGCAAGACAAGAACGTAATGTGTGTGTGGGCACACTCTGCTGTAAATGCACCACACTGCATTTGGTTACACTTGTATTCGGTGGATTGGTATGGGCTGTTGAGAACACGTACAAGCTTTCAATCCTTTTTTTCTGGTCCTTTCTTCGTTCCTATAAATCAAAGCCTCTGAACTGAATTCCCTTCTTTACAAAATGAGAGGCCAGAGGAGGCAGCAACATGCAAAAATGAAAAGATCTGCAGATGCACTGCTTTAAAACAAACACTCTCCAGTAAGCCAAAACATGTTCCCCACCAGGTGAAAAGAACGGAAGATGCTGCCAAGAGGTCTGCATGGGGGCAATTATCCTGCCTCCTTTTCTTCTTTTGGGAGCAGTGGCTCAGAGGAGTCATCAGCTCCTGCAGCAACATGTGTGGCTTACTCACTGCTTCTCTGACCTGTGTTGGTGTTGTCTCACCTAGTTTGTCAGGGCAGCTACGTGCAGAGCTCTACTCATTCGCACGGGACTGGTGGCAAAGCCAGTGTCCTCACCACCAAGCACGTGCGGGAAGCCACCATAAAGATTCTTCTCTACGCCTTCTAGAGGAATAGTCTCCAGCAAACCCCATCCTCTTTTCCCACCTGTTGCAATAGAAGTAGAAACACTTTTCCCCTTCTTCTCTTCCCCTTCTTCTCTTCCCCTTCTTCTAGCAGCTCGCACAACAACGGGCAGAACATTACGCATGATGCTTTTCCTTACTGGTACACAGCCAGCCACGATGGGTGTTGCGACTGCAGCTGTGGGCAGCTCCTTCTGGGCCGCGGGCCAGGCTGGCTGCAGCTAGGCATGGCTGCAGTGCAGCCGCAGGAAATCAGCCTCCACCCTCCTCGCAGTCCACGGGAGTAACTGTTCATTACCCCAGTTCTGCTCCCTTCGGGGTGCCACAGAGAGGAAGGCTGTCAGCCGACACTCGAGCTGCTGTGTACTGGGGAGCAGAGATGCAGTTCACCTCCGGGCAGCCTGGAAGATACACACATCTCCCCGGGACTGCAGTTAAGCCACGTAGTCCATCCCCTTGGCCCGGCACTGAGGCATACAGCTCCCCGGTGCTCCCACATACTCCACGCAGGGAATTCTGCAGCTCAAATTCCTTGTCTTACCCATTCCAAGACCTTAACAGGCTCTGCAGTGCCTCAGAGAAGATAAAGCAGCAATTAGAAAGCTACTGACAGGGAAAAACCTCAACCTTTCATGCTGGCCATGATGCCTGCTTCCCCCTCTCCCTCCAAGTCTTCAAGTGCTCGTCAAAGAGGGAACAAATTCTGCTCTTCCTTTCCCCATAGGAAAAGTTAGTCTGGCATCATGTTCACACAGAGCCAAATCTACTTTCTTTTGTTTCACTTCCTTTCCTCCACCCTCATGTTTTAAAGCAAGCTTTACGTTAAGACGGGGAGACACATTAATTATGGGACGAGCTAACAATCTGCGTGTGTAACAAACACTTGGGAAATAGCAGTGAGGAATGACTGTAAATGTCTGAAATCAGAATACAGACCTGATGTAGAGAACTGCAAGCAAGCAAGGAAGCAAGCACTCTCGGCTCCACGGAACCATTCTGTCCTGTCCTCAAAATTCAACAAAACTTGGATTGCAGGTCTGTTTCTAGGCCTCTTTTCTTTAACCCAGATAACTGACCTTACGAAGCTAGCAGTAGCCTGTTTTTTAAAGTAAAGCCAGTGCTTAGGAAGCCAGAAAAACTCATGGTCCCACTCTCCTTCC
>KL256420.1:0-23768 GCA_000699545.1 Podiceps cristatus
GGTCTCAGGGGCCAGTTGCTCGGGGTACGGTGTCCAAGCCTGAGCCGGTATGACCGCACGGAGCTGGGTTGTCGTGTTAACTTACCCCTTCGGGTAGGCAGCAGCTCGTTAACCCAAACCCGGCTCTGCGCCGCACGGCAGAGGCGTTAGAAAAATGCCCAGGGCTAACGGTGGGTGAGATTAAATGCTTTGTGGTGCTAATTCACTGGTAAAAAGTAGTTCATGGGGAAAAATGAAATATTAGAAATAAATGTATCGGTGGAATTGGTAGTACAAGGCATAGGAGCCAAACTGTAGTATGTTTTTGGTTTCTTTATGTGGTAAAAACATCTGGGGGATTGTCAAGCCTTTGAAATTCTCAAAAATGAACTTTTTTGCCTACTGTTGCAATAGCCTAGACTGAAGCTTGTTTGCAAGGTGTAGCAATCTCTTTAATCTAAATACTGTGGTTTAGAAGCTCTTTATTAAAAAAAAAAAAAAAAAGGTTGTAGATTGCAGTATTGATAAATATCCCATAAAATCATGAATGTTATAGCAGCACTTTTACCTAAAATATTCCACTACAGGTCTGTAGAAGTCCATTGGGGTACTGTTAGAAAGGTGGCTGTGAAAGGTGGTGGCACATACCAAACCAAATATAATCACTTCAAACCACGTTTTGTAAGTTAACATCAGTTACAAGTAGGTTTATTGATAAACTTAAAGGAAAACGCAACGTAGGATTTATTTGTCTTTGGGAGGGGAAACCCCCCAAATTGGAGGTATTTGTTTAGAATATTGGCATTTACTAATACTTGCTTTAATTTGTAAACGGATTGTGAGGGCTGATCTGTTACGGTGGGCTCTTAAGACCTGCAGCTGTTGGGTGCTTTAATAACTCTTGAAAACGCGTCGGAGGATCATGACACCTCATACCTGTCCGGCAGCAGAGATTACTCAGCAGCATTTAGCGAAATGGCAGTGAAGTTCAGAGGTGGAGAGTCAGTGTTGTTCCTTCGGTGTGGAGAAGTGCTCTTCCTTTCACAACAACAGCTACTCGAATTTTTCTGTCTCAGATATCCGAGTGCTGATCTGCTTTAATTAGATGAGACTGCGCTGTGAGAATAAGCACAGAATTGTCTTCAATGCTGTCATCATAACTTGGATTCCCTCAAATACACAGACAATTTTTTAAAACTGCAATTATGAGTGAATGTGTATCTTACTGTTCCTTAATTTCTGTGTATATCAGAGGGCTGGTTTATAATTTATAATCAATACTTAAATGTTCTTCTTTTTCTTTTTTTCTTTTTTTTTCCCCAAAACTAATGACAAGCAAAAACCTGTTTCTGAAAATGTCTCACTTGCCTAAATTGTTAATTTTTGAGACACCCCTGGATATGAGGAAGAGGGGATCATTTGACATGGAATTTGATTTTGGATTTTCTAAGATTGCTTTTGCTCAATGTGTTGATATTTCAGCTTTATACTAAAGGATTTGCTTCTGATACAATATATTTAGATAATGTAGAACGGTCACTGAGCAAAATTATTATTCCTGAACCCAGGAGGAGCCATGTATAATGTTAAACTTCCTCTGAACATGATATTCCACGTGAAGCTTTCGTCTTCATTTCTATGTAAGAAAGACCGTGTATCTCTGAACTGCCGCCCTTCCCGAGGGAAGCACTTTGTGCATTTCAGCTTTGTTTCTCTTGGTGATGTGTTCAAGGGGTCTTGTGTACTGTGCCACCGACTGAGAAGCTGAACATTAGGGGTTGCTCCAGAAGATGTTTTTGGTGGTGTTCCAGGAGATGATGTAGTTATCCAAGTCTCTTACTTTCTTGCTTTTGAAAAAAATCATGATGTGTTATGATATTGGCAAAATAATGAATTCTTTCTCGTGACCGTGGCTCTTAATGTTATTTTTTCTTTGCCTAGACCATGACAAAATGTTTAAGATGAGTGAAAAGATCTTACTCCTTTGTGTTGGGGAGGCTGGAGACACTGTACAGTTTGCAGAATATATCCAGAAAAATGTTCAGCTCTACAAAATGAGAAATGGTGAGTGAAGGAGAACTGGTACTCACTGAGGGTTTGGAAGCAGAGTTAATGACAGGTAGAATTCACAGTTGTGTGTTGGTGGAAAGTTCTGAAAGCTTCTCTAGCTTTAAGGATTTCCGCATTTTTAGCGTCAAGCAAAACAGGCAGGATGAAGAAATGGAGATTGGATTATATAGTATAAACCAAGAGTTTTATCCAAAGTCCAGCTATGGATTTTTATACTATTTTTATACTATTTTTTGATATTTCATACTATTTATACTATTTGTAGTATAAATGACACAATAATAGGCTTGTTAGTAAAATATTTTTCTTAGTAAGTTCATTGCACGACAACTGTTACCAGTTTTCTTGATAAACTTGACTGAAAAAGTCAGGCCACGTGCTCATAGTATTGTGATTTTTTGAAGTTATGTATTTTAATGGTCTGTAGGAGCTACCTGGATTTTGGGGGCCCTTTTTATACTTGTAGCTTTCAGAATAAGCTGGAATTAGACAAATGACACTTTGTCATTAAAGAATATCTTGTTATTTCGAAATAGGAATGCGAAATCAGGAAGTGAAACATAAATATGGATTTGCACTGTTATCAAATGCACACATTTCTTCTCCAGGTTATGAATTGTCTCCTACTGCAGCTGCAAACTTTACACGACGAAACCTAGCTGACTATCTTCGGAGTCGGGTGAGTAATAACGGAAAGATTCTGGCAAAGGCTTACCGGGGAAAATTTCCATTTTCAAGTAATGGAGTCTGATGAAAAAGGTGGCGGATTCTGTCTTTAGTGATGAATTCACTTTGCTGAAAGGATGTTTGATTAAAATATAACTTGATTTGCTTATTTAAAAAACTTATCGCATCGCTTATCAATAACTGATACAACTATAGTCTTAAAATTCCAGCCCTGGGCCCAATAACCATTTTGTCACAGGCACTGCAGACAGCTAAGTGAATTAAGCCTCTTTAACATCGAGATAAGGTTGTCAGTTTTCATGCAAATGCACTGAATCCGTTTAATCTTCTTGGAAAATGATTTAACAGGGCAAAGCTGTTTGATGTACTTAGCAAAACAAGTCCCTTTTGTAAACAGCAACACGAGGCTTTGGGTAAATATCAAATCCAAGCTGGAGCTGTATTTTCCACTTACTAAACTGCAGTTACTAATTGTTCTGGTGGTGTTTTTGTTTTTTTTTTTTCCAAGTATGAAAAGCTGTCATGAAGGGGAAACGGACTTTTAAAGATCCAAGGTTAGATTCCATTAGCATTCTGCTCAACGCGCTCTATGAAAGAAAACAAGAAGGAATAGGATGCTAAGAACAAAGTTGAACAACCCTCAGGGATAGGGCACGGGATAAATCATGTTGCTGTTCTCCCAGGACTAAGAACAAAGTTGAACAACTCTCAGGGATAGGACACGGGATAAATCATGTTGCTGTTCTCCCAGGGTACTGATGATGTTAATACTGGCCTTTATTTGCCACTGTAAAACATCAGAGCTGTATCGTTGAGAATTGTACATGCGTGGAGTGAGGCCCAGACCCTTGTTCAGCACCTCACCCGCAGGAACAACCCAAGATCATTGTTTTCATTTCTGAAACGGATGACAGCTGAAGGTAGCAAGTTTTCAAGTTACTGAAGTTAGAGCAGGTCCCGCCTCAGTCTCACGTGTGAAGTGCGGCTCTTCCGGTTTAAAGGACTTCAGGCAACTACGCGGACTAAGCGTGGTGGGTGGATGATGGGTGGCAGTGATGCTGCTTGCTTCAGCTTTTGTTCAGGTGTGATTTGGAAGGGCTGTGTGTGTTTCCTGCAGCTATGTGCAGGTTTTGAGGTTGATGTGAAGGAGTAGCACTGCTTGGCGCCTGGCCCAGGTGGCTGTCGGCTGCCTGGTGCTGGTGGCTTGTCTCGAGGGCAGCTGACCTGCACGGACAGTGAGGGGCAGGCTGCCCACTCAAGCAGAGGCAGCCATTTCTTACATGCGATTTAAAGTGCCACTAACAGGAGCCGTTTCGCAGGCTTTCTGGTAAACTTGGCCAGCAGGATGTGGCATTGTTGTCTTCCTCTGTGGCGTGTCCCTTGAGGCCTGATCCTGCCTGTGCCTCCCCTCCTTCCTGAGCCCACGCCTGTCTTCCAGCTCACCTGCTCCAGATGGGCAGCACAGTGGGGAGGGCACTGGCAAAGGCAGATGTGTTTATTTACCGGAGACGAAATGTTGTGCTGTTGCAGATGGCGATGCCCTGGAGCAAGCGGCGCACTCTGACACTACTGTCACACTACAGTGATCTCTATACTTTTTCTTTAAACATTGCACTTAATGATTTGTTTGTGGGATTTAGAATTTGACGATACAAACCTTGCCATCAGATTGTTTTTTCCTGCAAATTTTGTTTATTTTCATCATAATCTATGGGATGCCAGAAGGATTAACACTAGCTCTCTGTATCAATTTAAATTGCTTATAGGATTCCTGGAGGCTACTAATTTAATTATGTGGATGATAAAAAATGAAAAGGTAAAACATGCCACCACCTCCTGTTAGGAGCAGGAAAATAGTTTAGAAGTAAAATATATTTGGTGGGGGGAGAGGTAGTTTGTTGCTGTATTGCTGTTCACCCTGTGAAGCTGTTCCTGTTACAGGGGCTAGAAGGTGTGGGCAGGGGCGTGGCTAACACCAAAACAGTACTTCTTCAGGCCTTATACTGTTGTTGTGGCCCAGCCCAAACCAGAGCTTGTTCGGCACTGTTACCGACCGTCTGGGTCCCTCCCTGTGTTAGCCACTTTGATTTCATTTATGAACCTTGTGGCTCATGTAGGCCGGGTTCCCGATACCGTGGGGATGGCTGTCTTGTCAGGCAGTGCCTTGGAGTCGTTTTGGTGGAAAATACCAAGTGTAATGACACTTTCAGAAAGCTGGGGTTTGTAGTCTGAAGTAGGGTCCGATAAGAATCTTGGTTGCTTTCCATTTATCTGTTGCAATTGAGGCAAACCTAGAAACTGCTCTGGAGCCAACTGGCCTTCACAGAGGTGAGTGGTGCTGTAGTTCCTCTCCCACTGTTACCTACTCCAGCATCTCGCTTGAGTCACCCGAATCAAGTGCCAGGGTTAGTGCATTTAACATACTGCTGAGGTGGTGAGGAACAGAAAAAATACCCCCCTGCCCCTCCAGAGCCGATGAAGTTCAGTTTCTTGTTGGGAGGCTGTGAATTCTAGGTAACAGGGTCTGGCCTGAGTCCAGGGGCAGACTGGCAGTTCCTCTCGCCCTGTCCACGCTTGGCGGGAGGCATCCTCACGCCCACCTTTCCCCCTTGCTGTGACTTTGGCTTCCGCCAGATGTCACAGCGCTGCTTGCCACCGCCCAGCCTCCCGCTGCCGATCTTCTCCTGCATTTATCACAACTGTTTTCTTCAGCTGTAAATTCTGAGGAATTTCACACGTCTCTTCGTTGCTGTAGTTATTTTAAATCAAGCAGCATAAAGTGCAAAGCTACTTGGGATGAGAAATACTGCCTCTAATAGGAAGGTTAAGTTTGGAAAAAAAAAAAAATCTATCCTGGAGTGTTAGTCATCCATTCAGTTGGTAGCCCTTTAATCGCACCAGTCTGCTACAGAGTTTAGAGCTGTTGGTGTGGATTTGGCTACAAAAGCCAAGGCTGCCTTTGGAATGGACAAAAGGGTTGAGATCTGCAAGGAGTAAATACCAGTCCCCGCAAAGAGGTGTTAGTCCTGCTAAGACAGCACTAAGAGGTGCTGTCTGCAAATTTTGTTCGTAATCACCCAAGTAGTAAATTTTCTAATGTTTAAATCCTACCTTTCTTGAATAATAGGAAGGCATGAGGGACACTTTATTTCCATTCAAGTTTTAAGAAGTTGTCTCATAGACCATTAGTGGGAGAACTTACAACTGAAAACCAGTGTACAGATTTGTTTAAGTCTGTGTAACACCATTTATTTATGGTTGAGTGTCTCGCATATGCCAATGTTGGTAATTCAAAGTCACACAATAATTTGAGTGATCTTGTGTCATGGCTCTTAAATATCAACTTGTGTGATGTTTCAGAATAAATAAATTATGAAATACAGACTAATTAAACGAATACAGCTGCATGGTAACTTGGTTCCAAATATTCTTGAATGCTTTGAAGATTAAATCACACAATTTACAGTGATGTTTGCTAGATAACTGTAGCCTGCTTTATCTTTCTTACTAGCTGGTGAAAGTCAAAATATAGTATCCTGTAATATTTTTTTTGAGTGCAAATTCACTGTGCTTATTATCACAATGAACTTTTTCCTGTGATGAAGTTAATGTTTTGGCTTTAGGATAAAATTGTTCTAATCTGTTGTTAGTTGCATCATAATTTTTTTTAATTTTGTTGCTTTGCTGATCTAGACTTTCCAGTATTTTAAGAGATATCCTGTTAGTATGATTAATAAGAAACATTATATAGTGTGAAAATACTGGAAGTATATAAAACTATTAAAAAATATCAAAATTTACCTCTGGGCTTACATTTAAAATAATACAGTGCATGCATGTTTCATGGTCTTACAACATACACATCTTGGAAGAAGATGTATAGGGACATCCGCTTTATTCATTATAGAGGAACACACTAAACCTAAACCACGAAGGAAATGGCTAAGGAAGTGCTGAATTTGCAGGTACAGCACAGTAACAAGGCGTGTTTATGGTGAGATACAGTTGCATAGTCTTTTGGGGCAAGATGTAGATATTTCTCAGTCTTATTTGATAGGCTGTGGCTGAAGATGTAAACAAGGATCAAAGACCACAGCGGCTAAAGCAGACTACATTTTTACTTTAAGAAAACTGGTTGGTTTCCAAACAAACAAAAAAGCCAACATGATGTTGCAGTATCTTAGTAGTCAGTTTTGAATAGAAATAAACCAATCCCTTGGATCTTCTTCATTCGCTTGGTCAAGTTTGCCTAATATTAAAGATTTAACTTGGTACATGCAATAAAAATCTTAACTATCAATTAACAAGACAGCACTGTATGTAAGCTTTCATATGTGCTAAAATTGTCTATGGTTAGCAGTGGTGTGACTGAGAAAAGAGCGTGCTAAATTAACAAAGAAGTTCTTAGAAACTGCAAAATGTTCACATTGTGCTCACATGTTAACAGTCAAAATCCACAAGTTTTATGTTGTGATGAAAGAATCTGGTGTGAAAACATAATTAAAGTTTTCTTAAATTTGAATGTGCCATGCAAGCTTTTTTTTTGGGGGGGTTGAAACAAAACCAAACCAAAACCAAACCAAACAAACCACAAAACAAAAAACAAAAACCCAACCAAAGGAACAAAAACCAAACACAAACCAAAAAGCCCCAAACAAACAAACCCACCCACTAGTTTTCAGGAGAATTGGTTTTATGTTTTTATTTGCTTCTGCATTCCATATTACCAAAAGACCTAATCATTTTTAGAGTGAGATCCATAACCTCCCGCAGACAGTATTGATGTAGTTGCTAGTAGCAATTAATGTAGTTGCATTTTAGGGCAGAGAGTTGGGGGACCGACTACGTTGCTATTCTGTAGGTGGTATGGGGGATTAAGATTCAAAGATTTGGGTGTGGCTGCTTGGGTGAAAATACCGTTTCTGTTTCTAGACCCCTTACCACGTCAACCTTCTTCTGGCTGGCTACGACGACCAGGAGGGGCCTGCCCTTTACTACATGGATTACCTGGCGGCTCTGGCTAAAGCTCCCTTCGCAGCACATGGGTATGGTGCGTTCCTTACCCTCAGCATCCTTGACCGCTATTACAAGCCAAGTAAGTGGAGTCTATGGAGAAGAAAATTCTCCTGTTACCAATTAGTAAATTAAAGGCTTAAACTGAGAGATTGACATTTGCTAACTCAGGTGGTCCAGTGAATTGCTGTGATGCTACAGATTTGAATTTGACTTTTGTTAGAATAAATGTAGCTTTAAAGATTGCCTTCTGGTTTTGCTGAAATGGTAATGTGAAACTAGTCAACTTCTGAAAGTGTTTTCCTATTTGAAGCATAACAGACTGTAAGTGAGGGAAGTTTCAATTTATTCTAAAACATGAGTAGACCATCCTGGACCATTAGCTGCTAGTAGTCTGTTTTTAATAAATAACATTTTGATAACTTCATCTTCTACTTGCTTGTCTGTTGCCCATGACATGTACATATTCCCAGAGCATCAATCTTCAGAGGGCAGTCCCAGATCCTATTGCTCCGTATCTTGGATTGGCTTTGTGTGTGGTACATTAAAAACATACAAGAGGATTGGTTGGTTTGGTTTACAGTTTTATGCACGAGGTAGCTCTTGATCATAATTCTTGTGCGTGTCTGTACCCATCTAAAGTTTTAATTTTAGAATCATAATCCAGTTCTTATGCTGCCAAGGAATAAACATGGCCCAGTCCCCACTTTATAGATGAGCAAATGTACAAAGCTTGGAATATTGTTAATCTGACATCTTTGGCTTTAGCTACAAAACAACTTTAGTCCTGTGTGCGAAGCCGAGTTCAGTCTTGTAGCAGAGATGTTCAGTTAGTAATGCTTTCATCTGTCTTCTGCGAGAAATGTGGCTGGAAACTCAGAGTGTTGTTCTAGTGGGACTGCTGCCTGAACAGTGGATGCAGGTCTGGAACAAACTCTAGGAAATAGTTCTGTGAGATCCACAAAGCTTCATTGTCTTCCAGTCACGTCCCTTGAAAATTGTCCTGCTCCGTTTTCACCCTTCCTTGTGAAAAGAGAAAAATAGTGAGCTACAGTGCATTGTCATGGCTTGCCATCCCTATGGAGTGCTGGATTTTATCCTAATGTGTGAGAATAGCAGGGGCATCACACACGTGCCTCTCCCATTATTAAAACTAATACCCAGCAGGGAACGTAGCACTAAAACCAATCTCCGCCTACTGTCACTGACTTGCAGCCGGCTGAGGACAGATGGAGCTGATTTAAAACTGTAATAAACTCGAGGAGAGACAGACGGCTGGACTTCTCCAAAGCCCAGTCCCTGGCCATGGGAGGCAAAATTCCGTCATGCTTCCCATTCAGTGTAACAAATCGATTCTCAATGGCTTGTTGCAGCGTGAGCACTTTGGTGCGGGGTCTCCTCAGTACATCTGGAAATTGTTTTCCTTGAGCTGGGAAGGAGAGTTTTTGGTGCTCAGCTGAAAAGTTGTTTAAATTTAATAAAGTTTCTGTTGAGAGAGATGGCCTCTAATTAAATCAATCTGTGGATGTTTTCTCTTTCAGGTATCACACGTGAGGAAGCTGTGGAGCTCCTAAAAAAATGTCTAGAGGAGGTGAGTTGCCAAACTTAGGCCCTTGTGATCTTGAGAAAGGAATGTTTGTTTGCATTATTTGCCGATATTTTCCTGTTCCTCTTGTCACATTTTTTTTGCTGTCTTTGTCAGAAAGGGTAATAAATGCACGTTGGCCAGATGTGGGGTAGCTACTGAGGAGAAGGATTTGTAGACACTTGCACTGTCTTAGCATGGTTCGTGTCCTCCAGAACGTAAACTTGAAGCTTAATTGCTTTTCTTTACTTCTGCTTCTTCATGCTTAGCATAATATTGATACAGAGAGTCTGAGTTTTTCCTTTTATGTTTCTTCTGAACAAGCATCCTTCTGTTACTTGTATTACACCTAACTAGTGTATACTTCTACGTGTACCTCTCTTGCAGCTTGAGAAGTGATCTCTGAGGTAAAGATTTGACCTTAAAGTTCATGATCAGTTTTAGTGTAAACATAACCTTTCAGACTCCAAGGCTTTTATTGTAGGAAAATAATCTATATCCTTGTCTTTAAGACATTGAATTGAATGTAATTGGGAAGAACCATTTGGGGAAACCTCAGGAAGAAGTACCCTGAAGAGGTTCTGTTTGAAGCATCTTTTTGATACAGGCACTTTGTGCCCTGAGCTGTAGCCCTCTCTAGTCGTCGTCCTGCTTAAATGTCTTCCCTGTTAGCAGGCTGGTGTATTTTGCATCGCTAGGCTGGTCTGACATGGACGGTCTTATAACAGAGAACAAAGTCATACTAATTGATTCCTGAACAGTGAAAAAAAACCCAGTCTAGTTCCTAATATTACAGGTCACCTAGAACCAGGATGGAAATTTTGATGTGCAACAGCATATCCCTTAAATTACGCTCTCCTCTTTTATCCAGGATTTGAATGAATCTCATCTCACTTGTCTTTTTGTCTTTTTGTTGAACAGCTTCAGAAACGCTTCATCCTAAACCTGACTTCTTTCAGTGCCCGCTTCATTGACAAAGATGGCATCCATGAAGTGGACAATATACCTCTTCCAAAAGCGACGTCCTAACCCCTGAGATCTTTCTTCAGCAGTCATCTTTTTTGTTCACTTTTGGGTTTTTTCTATTCATTTGAAGCACACAAGTCATGTACTGCACTGGGAGATGAAATAAAGATTGACATTTGTATAGCCATATAGCCAGTTTTATTCCACTGATCCTTCCTGAGAGTGTTTAAGTAAATCGTTCCACTGTGAAGGTGAAACTTGATTTACTGTTAATGGGTGCGCCTTCAGGTTATTCTCTTTCTTTCCTTTTCTGAGATTTTTACTTCCTCCTCCCCATAAGTTTTCTTATGTGTGGGAAGGCTGGTACTATATTTTCTAGATGACAATGTGCTGTCATCCACTCTTAATTAAAGTTCAACAAACACCAGGCAAGTGTTTCATGCTAAACATACAGCATCCACTTTATTTTTCTGAAGATGTTACCACTGTTTGCTTTATAAAACACTAATAATCAGGTTTTCAAAGATGTAATTTGCTTTTGTTATACTTTGTTTCAATCTAATCCAAGTGAAAGGTGAAAGAACAGATTTTCAGGTAGAACGAATTTTAAAATGCTAGTGTGATTTTTAACTCACCTGGCCACGGTTCTGTTACTGGGAAAGAATACTCTGCTGGCACAGTAGGCTCAAAACTAAATTAAGTATTTTAAACTGATGTATTAATGGTGTGATTTTTCTTAATTGATGTCTGTATATTTAGAAGTACATGAAAGCAGTTCAACAAACAATAAAACTGCAGCACTTTTCATAAATCTTTGAATTACTCTCAACTAGCTGGAACTCTGTTTCCATGAGAATAGTCACTGATCTGTCGAGGCTCTAGATGATGCTTCTTCATAAAAACTCCAGAACAGCCTCGGGTAGTGACCATGTGGCTCATTCTTGGAGTCTGCCCAGAAGTGATTCTTCTGAGAATAATTTTAATCGAGACTGCTTCCCTCCTTGAATTTGCATTGAACAAGTTAACCATCTGAAACGTTCTGTTTGGGCGCGTATTTTATGTTTGAATAAGCTTGGAAAAAGAATTTTGGGAACAGAAGGGCAGATGTGTACGAGATGGTGTGGCATGCCGTAACACCTGAGCTCTCGGCCGGGAAAGGTAAGTGGCAGACCTAATTCTGTGTTTGTCTGAGCCTTTATGGTCTTGCCCCAGGAGTGTCTCTGGGAATGTTAGTCTCTTCCCCCGAAAGTGTCAGTCTTAAAGACCAAGTATTCCCATTTTACTGAATGTGTGAGAACTGGATTAGAGGCAGAGACTTGCTTAATGTCACAGAAGAAACTTGCAGCTCCAGTGCTTTAACTCGTCCCGCCTCTTAAGATTGCCCTTATTCAGTCTAATTCTTAACTGAAGTCCCATCAGGCTTTGTAGTTTAATATTTTCCAGAATGAGCTTAATGAGCGGCTGGTTTTGTTGCAGTCATTGCTGCAATGGCTTTTATTTAAGGCCAATGGCGTATAACTCTGAAACATTTTGCCAAAATTTACTTTGTCTTTTAAGAACCTTTTCAAACATCCTTACGCTGTGAGAAAGGACGTCCCCAGCGCGATGATTTTCTCTTGGCAGGTCACGCTTAACGTGAGCAGGGTCTGAGTGTCGGAGTTCTGCGACTGCAATCTCACCCCTTCACGTTGCATTAATGTGTTTGTTTAGCTTAATATGCAGCATCTCTCTTTTACCGCTGATGTTGAATGTTTTTGCAGATTTCCTGTCTCTTTTCAAAGCCGTCATTGCAGAGTGGCTGAGCCGATGTGATATTTTTGTCGCTGCATATCAAAGCAGCAGTGCCTCCTCGTTGGAGGTGTTCGTTATTTCAGACACCCGAACTGGGGTGTGGTGCTATTAGATCATGTGAGTCTGGCAGAGAATCTGCCTGGAGTTTTTATTGGCACCTATTTGCATGCAGGTGATTAATAAACATAAAACAATTATTCCCTTGCAAACACCCTCATTGGATTCAGGTTGGAGTGGAACATATGTTTTGCCTGAGGGCAGGGACCGGGATCTGAATCCCCCATTGAGTGGAAGACACGAGGGTTGCATCAGAAGCCAGCCGAGCAGCAATCTCTAGGAATGAATAAATACGGACCTCTGTCGCAAAGCGGTCGAACAAAAGAATTGGCCCACGGTGAGGCTGGACTCCAGCCTCTGATGAAGTAGATTCTTTTGAGGACTTTCCAAGAATTTACTTTTTTTTTTTTTTAAGTAAAGGTGTAGTACTTCTGTTGTGTAACTTTGGATTGTTGTAGAGGTCTGCAGTGCTGATCTTTAAATAAGAAACATTCAGCTTTCATTTTTGACAGTAAAACATGGAATCTGTTTGAAAATCAATGTTTTTAAGTTTCCCATTTGCATTACTTAAGGAGAAGAAAACCTCTTACCTGCTTCAACTTTAGCCCTAAAGCTTTTGGAAACTGTGTTTTGCTTAGAATCCAGGAGTACCTTTTGGAAAGAATCCACCTTTCCATTTGAAAAGCGTCTATTTATCATGACAGGCCTCTCTCTCATTAGAAATCTGAAAGAACTGAGCACTGCAAGTACTGCTTTCTACTAGTAAGGTGGTTTTTTTTGTTCTTCGTATTATAAAAAATTAATGTTGTAAACCAAGGTAACATATTCCTAGGGTATTGTAGCCGCAGTGAGCTGTTCTGCTTTGCTTTGGCTGGTAATTCTGACCATATGTTTTACTACCAAAGCCTCAGGGCCTAAAGAGTTAACAAGGCTCTTTTTCTCGGTTTAGGTTTCCTGTTTAAAGATGGTCTCTTCCTGCGCATGTAACAGATCATTGCACCGGCCCATCTCTTCAAGAGCTCGGAGTTTGCTCTAAGATCAGTTTACAAGGCCTTAGGCCACGTTGCTTTGGGAATGCTTTGCTGAAAGAAGTAGGTGCAGTGCTTGTAGGTCTCTCTCTTGGTGTTAATTACACGTTTTTATGGAAGAAAATGTGCATCTGTAGACCTTCATGCATACTAAAACATTGGCGCAGAGGAGGTCAACAGTACTCGTGCAGCTGGCTGGCATAATTGTACTCGGCACAAGTGTGTAATGCCGTCAGGACGGCCCCACGGTCCTAAACGTGACTAGATGGCTAGAAGTCATCAGGAGTGATGAAGCTTCTCCTCACGTGGGATGGCAAGTGACAGCCGAGCCACAGACATGCAATCGCAAACTGAAATGGCTGAAAGGTAAAAACTCCCTCCCCTATTGCCGTGTTCAGCCTTTACGTGGAACTACTGGTGGGGCAGAGTGCCCCAGGCTGATTCACCTCTGCATTTCCCCAAGGTTTTTCCAGTCCAAGAAATCCCTGACCCCGTTCAGCTGAACAAGCCAAGAGATGCTGCAGCCGTGGGCAGGTGAAATGCCTTGGGCTGGGACTGTGTTTTCTGTGTAAACCCTCAGCAGGTGTGCTTATAAAAATCAGTGAGCCCAGGCAGAGGCTACACAGCAACAGAATAATCAAAGCTCCAGAAATAAAGCATGTTTGGAGCGATCCTATGCAGCTTTCTCAGCCGTCTGGGTTTGACTTCTGTTCACGGCAAAGCGATGAACCAGTCGGCGGCAGAAACTTTGCAACAAAATGGAGCTGTCGCTTTTCAGAGCAAAGACGTAGGCGCAGAGGGGAGGGATCGGGCTAAACGCTCCCAAGGATGTTTTTGTTTGCTGTTGTCTCTGGGTTTGATAGAAGGTTCCTACAAGAAGTATTAGCCAGTGCCAGGGCTGACATTATGGATTATGTTCCTAGGGCTTAGGATCTGGTTGATTCCATTTTCCAATCTCAAGCAGGGACAGAATATTCCTTTTGTATAAAACAGCTTAGCGCCTTTTAGGGAAGGAAAACCCCCTGACTGTGCTGGCTGTGCTGTGAAGCACTGTACGTATTGTGTCTGTAAAGAAAAATAAATTTATCCTACTCATAAAAAGTTTATCCTTCAAGCCATTTTTAACTCCTTTTCTTTAAAGGTTTAACCTTATACAGAGTTTCCATGTGTTATCAGTCTGCCATCAACAGTAATTAAGTGCAGGAAATTTTCATGTGAGCACTGATCAAACCAAACACACACAAGTTGTTTTAACAGATTTTAAACAGCAAAATGGAAATGGTGGAATTAAAGCATGCAACTTCTTTTTTCCGTGTTCTTGACTACGTTGGATTGAACCTCTATGCTCCTGACTTGCTGAGGACTATGTTAAAAATAAGTTAGTTGTCTTGAAAATGTAAAGTGACAGTTTAAGCATTTTGTTTCTGTGCTAATGTGCAATTAGGTCGTTATCCAATAAGTTTATTCATGTAGTCTAACTCAAGACAGCTGTGGAAGGAACGGAGAAAAGCCTTTGCTGTGAAGGGATGGTGAGAGGGGAAAGGATGTTTAAAAGGAGCTCTTTCAGAATTGCTGGTATATTCTTTTCCCCGTGTAATATTAAAGGTTAGCAATATTTATTAAAAATTAATTTCTGCTGATCAAATCTGTAGAGAGGTAAAGCTAAAACGTGGATAGATCTGAATACTAGCAAATGTAGTACGTGTTTGGACCCATGAATTAAGGCAACTGTACAAGGCGGGGCCAACCTAATAATCTAATTGTCTGAAATAATGACTTGGGTAAGTGTATTTTGGTTTGGGTAAAGTACCTTTTGCTTAGTAGAGGCTTCCTTGATGTCAAGTATTTCTAGTATTTATCCACAAACATGAAAATAGTGTATCTCTTTTAGCTGATTTACGGAAGATGAAGGAGGCTCCATCATATTTTGTGTCAGTATTTTTAGGATTATTGACAGTATCCTACTATAGTACCACCGAAACGCCTGTGGGGTGAAGTGATGCTTGATCTCCTCTCGCTAAATGTTGCACTTGAAAGGCAGCAGATGCCACCACCCCGCTGCCAGAGCTCTCGGGACTTTGTTTGTGGCGAAACCCCCTGCATCTCGCGAGGCTTTGCCATTGGGCAGAGGGCAATGACCTTGCACGCACACCTCCTCGGCTCCGCGCAGATCCTCCGATTGTCACGGGCTCCGTGTCCGGGAGACCGGATTGACGCCTGTCCCGCAGCAGCAGAGAGGATGCACAAGGTTGTCTCTTCCCCTGGAAAGTGCACGTTTTGTTTTTCACAAGTGTCGGACAGTCGTCCCATCGAACAGGTAACTATTCGTGTTTTACAAGTGAAGGCTGAGATAGCTTGTGACGTGCCAAAACAGCCCAAAAGAGTCGCTGGGATCCATCCTCTACTACTTAGTCCAAGCGCTAATGAGCAGAGAGGTAAAGTTGAAGTACATCTTTAATTTTTTTTTTTTTAAGATAATACAGTTCTCCCTTGCAAAAGTGCTCTTGACAGTTACTACGGCAGATACTACTACAGCACCATGTGACACTATTTTCAAAGAACTTTCTGTGATCCAACATGGGGAAAAAAAAAAGTAGTATAACACATTCATTCACTTTTACCCAACAAACACATCATGTGTTGAGGCCTTGGCTGAAAGATATCGTTATGGTCTTGGGTTTAGCAGAACATGCACTTGTCTGTGGAATTAAAATGCCCACAACTGGAGAATATGGGAATCAGAAACTTTAAAGTGCATAATCAGACTGTGACATCTGGGAATTGGGAAGACATTTCCCAAACTGTCAGATCTTTTGGTGGTTTGCTTTTTTTGAACAACAGTTTCTTGAATCTTTGAAACGTCTGTTAATGGGCAAGGCCAAGTACAGGGTATAAAAGGATCTCCAGGGTTTACTTAGTTCTTACTTTCTCTCATTTAAAGTGATAAGGTTCTAACCTGTTTCTCTTTTCATTTTCTATAATCGTCCTTAAAATCATGTAGCTCTGATTGGGCATCTTCAAGAAGAAAACCATTAAAATTGGGTTCTAATTCCATTTGTTTTGCAGTATTCACGCAAAGCACATGAGAAACCCGTCCAAATCATCACCCGTGGGGCTTTGGTCTGGTACATCTGATATTCCTGGGCTTGTGTATTAGTATTTACTCCAGTGTTTATTGTCTGTGCTTTGATGAAACATCAGGAAGGCTGGTTGTGCGAACACTGCCAGAGGTCAGCTCGCCTTCATCTCAGATGTTTACATAAGCTGGTTAAAGATTTGAGGTTAACCTCTGCTGATGTTTTTAGGAGCTGTAAAGCCATACGGTTTTGGTTTTGGTTTCCACATTGGCTTCAACGTTTGTGGAGAACTAAACCAAAAGGTTCTTTATGTTCAAAAGCTGTGAAAAAGCTTATTAACACATGGCATTAATAGACAAAAATCTTTGCTCCAAGCTGAACTGAACAGAGCTATTTTTTCCTCACAGCGCTCGGCTGAACTACTCCTTAGCTCAGCAGATTCAAAGGCACTGACAACATTTTTTAAGAATACTTTGAAACTGGAATGTTTCTTTTTCCTTTCCTTTTTTTTTTTTTTTTTACCTTTTCATCAGTGTCTTCAGACTTTACCAGATAAGACCTATAGTGTAGATTCTCTAAACCGTGCATCTTTCTTCCAAATGTTACAGATGATGCTCCATACGGTGAACAGGTTTCCCTCCTCTTTTGCCTTGCTCGTTTTCCTGCGGACAGCTGAACATTTGGCTGAAGGCTGCCTCCTTCCCTGGTGCAGGCACGAGGCGGCGATGGGCTCCCCGTCCCTCGCAGGGCTGCGGATGCGCTTGCTCCCATTTTACCTCCAGAGAACTGCCAAACCCCGTCTCCCTCGCGAAGAGATGCGGAATGGGGCAGAGTCAGAGTTATCCGTGCTAAAGAGCAGCCAAGGTAATGCCGTGTCCTTCGGGAGGCTCCCGGATGAGCGGGAAGCTCTGAAAGGTAAAATACGCTCCCGACACATGGCACGGCTGGGAGGGGAAATGACATGAAAATGGGTCAGGAGTGGGAGGCCTGGGCTGAAGCAATTCCCTGTGGTGCCAGGGTCCATTTCAGAGTCAAAACAGCAGCACATTACAAAGAGGGCGTAGAAAGGCTGTTTTCACTGTCCGAGCTGAGCAAACTGGCCTTTCCGCTCCTCCTCAGCCGTGCCTGTAGCACCTGCGGCACTCGCCGGTCTTCCCTCCCTCCTCCCGGTGCCTCTCTGCCCTTGTTTTTGCCATGAACCAACAGACGGCAAAGCAGAACGGGGATTCTTAAAGGACATAACTTTTTATCATTGGAAATAAAACAATAAACTTGCAGACTATATTTTTGTCTGAAACAGACCGTTGACATTAATTTGGGGGGTTTTTGTAGTTACAGTGCTAGACTTGAAGTATCTGGGTTGATCCCAGCTTTTTTTCCATACTCCCTGTGACTCCCTCTGCACACTGAAAGTCGCATCTGTTTTCTGAAAAATTCAGGTAACTATTTCCTTTGTAATCTTGTCTACTGAAATAGAAATTTTGGGGTAAGATCTCTTTGCACAGAGTCCAATACAACAAGATTTTGATATCCAGAGGCTGGAACGTAAATGTAGCCCTCCTGACCCAAATAGGTATGCTGACTGGATTGGGTGAAATAGTTCATAGGAAATGCTGCTCTTTTGAGAAGATTTGCTGCATGCTGAGATGTAAATCTGTTGGAAAAGACGCATCCCTGGGTGATACAATCTGCACAGGAAATACAGATAACTCCTCTGTTTACAATTCCACGTAGCTGTCAGGGTAAAGTCTCCAAGGTGTGATAAAACTCTTGTGAACTCCAGAATAAAGCATGCAGTGTTTCAGCCACTAACGTTCCGAAGCTCATCCAGTAAAAAACTCCGTGGATCCACTTTGCTCAGGTCTGTAACGGGGTAGAAGTTTGACTGTGGAAGACCTTGGGAAGAGTCTGATCTGCTACTTACAGCATGCACTTGAGGATAAATAAATTCAAGATGTCATTGCAGAATTAGATAGAACTTACCTATTCCGTGAGATAACAAATAGAACCACATAGAAAACATGAAATTTGGGTGTGGACAGAGGAGGATGGCAGACTGATTATCATATTTTGTTGCGTGCGGGTCATGCAGTCACACCAAGAAAATGCTGTCCCTTGGGGATTCTTTAGCCAGTTTAAGGCTCTGTGCGGTGGAAAAGCTCGGGGGGAACCCAAGGCGCTTCTCCAGGGAGGGATCAATTGCCAGGTGAGAAGATTGTAACATCCAGACGCATCCTGACGTGCTGCAGAACTTCGCGACTTGGAGCAATAGCTTGAGCTTTCTCTGAACTCGTTTCACACCCCAAAAAGAGCTGAGCTGTCTCCATTTAACAAATTTTCTTTGGCTATAACCTTTGCTACTAAAATGAAGTTTTCCTTATGGGAAATACTTCTGAATTTCAGGGCATAATTTTAACCTTTTCTCTGCTGAAAAGGATCGAATGAGAAGCATCTGAAGGTGTCAGGATAAAACCATACAAAGGAGCCATCCAGAATAACACTGGCATCGTTTTTGCTGCCTGCCTGGCTCGGAGAGGTTCCTGGGGTGCTTCGGCACTGCCATTATGGGGTCAAAGCTTGGGTGTATATTCCGTGTCTGGAATTATTATTACTATTTATGGTCTCCTGATGAAAACGCAGTGATGCTCAGGTGGCCACGGTGGGAATTCTTTGCAATATAAAGGCGGTCAGGCAGGAAGACCGAAATGATACCTCCTGGCTCAGCAGGTTCCGATCCCGTGCAGTGGCTGCCTTTAGACTGATTCTCCCGAAGTCTGTTAGGATAATTGAGGCTATGGTCGTATGCTAATAACGATAGCGATAACGAGTAACGATAACGAAGGATAATAAGTCTATGGTCGTGTGCTGCCCATGACACTGTGCTGTCTGTCTAGGCTGCTAAATCAGCCATCTCTGAAGGGAGCATTTTGTCACCCTTGCAAGTCACATTTGTTTTCCTGCCGGGTTTGGAAATGGTTTGGGTTCTGGTGTTCTGATTCAGTTGCGCTAACAGGAAAAACCTCCTTTGCTCACCGGTGGTGTGGCTCCTTGGATTCCGTATGTAAAGTTTGGAATTTTGTGGACTCTCTCATATATGAAAGAATGCATTAACTACAGGTCAGCAAAGTCTGTTTATTGTGTCGTTTCAGTACGGAGAGCTATTATTACCCTGTTGCTTTTAAGGTAGCCTGGTAAAGGTAATTATTTAGTCTAGCCAAAGCCACGCAGAATGCCAACACAACCTCTGCTTGTTGACATTAATGATACAGTAGCGCATCACAGTTCCCTGTTAGCCTCAGTTTACCCTTGGGATAGCTGACTGTTAGGGAACAAAGGGGTTTTGTTAATGTTGTTCTTTTTTTTTCACCTGTCAAGGATTGCAATGTGGTTTCCCTGGGCTTGTCATTCATTCAAAATTAATTCAAAAAATATTTTTTTTTTTCAATTCCCCTTTAGGATTGAAATTCCAGAGTGTTTTATAACAAGCGTAAAAACCATGAGCCTGAATCTATTTTTACTCTTTGACAAAATCCCATGTATTTTCCCACGATAATATTTGTAATCAGTGTGGGAATTTATACTGGGGTTGAGCCCTGAATTGTGTAAAATGCCTTTTTTTTTTTTTTTTTTTTCTCTTAGGATAGAAATGCAAAGAACACATCAGGGCATGGCCGTCTTTGACAGTGAGACGGGAGGGGAACTCCCATACTAACTCCTTACAGACAAGAACCGGGCTGGCACAGCCTCTGAAAGCGCAGATGTCTCTGGGCCTGCAGAACTCTGGGGAAGTGGCCGTCTCAATGCTTTTGGAAAGTTGATCCTACACGACATGTCCATCATCAGTCCTGAGCATCTGTGACAGAATCAACAAGTGAATCCAAATCATCAATCTTCCTCCCAATTAAAAGGTAATTGGTGGCATCCTGGCCTTTCAGGCACCAGACTGTTCCTCATAACACATTCAAAGGGCTCGCAGCCTTCTTGCCAAAGAGGAGGAGGAGGAGGGAGGTATTTTTCCACCCAATGGACACGGCGTGTAATTACTGGAGGCATATCCTGGTTCTTTGTCTGTATTGCTCATCGCTGCTGTGTCTAAGGATTCCTTGATATTCAAAGAGCGCCCTAACCAAGTCATTTTTTCATAATATGATTACATTCTGAAATTATATTTCACGCCTGTATATTACAGTGTGAGCACGTATACTTTCATCATGCATCGGAGCATAGTTTGCTCTTCTCTGATACCACGCACCAGAGGTTGTCTACAAATTGAATTACTTCAGGATAGTTATCCTAAATAACTCCACGTAGGGAAACCTGTCCTGTAGCACAAAAGCACCTTACTCATTTTAACCCATTTGAAACATAACCCATTTTAAACATGGATTATGCTGATGCAGAACAGGGCACTCCTATTTTGGGATAATTTTGAAGAGGAAGAGTTGTTGTGCTTTCGGCTCACACCCTGCATTATCCAAAATAGCTTTGAAGTGTAAACAGACTCTAATGTGTCTGTAGTATTTCCATTCTGCTCCCTGGCTCCTTGTTCCCTGGCCCTTCCTTTGGGAAGGGCCGGAGCAAAACCGGATCCACAGAGCACATAATTTAGGTCTTTGCTTTCACAAACTTCATACCAGGGGACATTTCCAATCTAATTCCCAATTTAAATGCATCCCTAAGCTTTTGAAGCAAGTGTCTGGATGCAAGTTTCTGACTCTGAGCCATCCCCACAAATTAAACTAGCACATAAAATGTTTCTTTTCACGCTTTTCTAAAAGGAAGATCCCTCTGGAAGCCCGTGGTCCTTTCTGGGGACCATTTGGTTATTTCTCTATTATCATCGGTCTATTCTGCAACCTCTGGAGAAAACCGCTGGGTACAACTCTGAGAAAGGGCCGATATAACAAGTGCTGCAATGGCTCAGACCCACGTCCATCTGCCCAGTCGCTAGCTGTGATGAGCAAAGGGTGCGTAGGGAAGACTGCAAACATGCTCTCTAAAATCACCCCTCTTCCACCATGCCGAAAGCCATTTACGCCTCTGCTCCCAGGAAACGCCACGGCTTCTCACCTGTCTTCAGTTCATTTATTTAAACCTCTTTCCTGACTATTTCATCTGGCATCCTGCCTCTAGTTTTAGTGTCATTGTTCCCTGTTCATACTCTTTTATACCACTGTTTTCCACGCCTCTCTCATATACTGGTCTTTCCCCACACAAGATCTCCCTGGCTGCTTTTCTCCGTGGCTTCACCAGTTGGGCCAGCCAGATCTGCAAGCAGCATTCAAGACAGAGCGATACCGTGCAAGTACACGTATTTCATGCAGTATCATCTGTTTTCTGGTTTGTTAATGCTTTTTAACAGTTCCAATCATTTTGTCTGTATTTCTCAGCTCCTGTGAGTGTGAGGTGGCTGCTTTTACAGTCCTGTCCGTAACAATGCCACGAACGTGGCAGCTAATTCAGAGCACTTCATGGCATATAGATTAGTAGGGTTATTTTATCTGCTAATTTATCGCTCATTGTCTTGCTACCATGAGGTCCTTCTGCAGCTCTTCACAGACAGGTTTAGATTTGACTGTCCCGAGTGTTTCTGAAGCATCTGCTAACATCATTTCGCTATTCACCTCGAGCTTTACTGGAGACGCCAGCCGAGCCGGCTTGCGAGATCGGGGCAGTAACGCCAGCTCCTGCCCTTCTCTGAGCTCTCTATTTCTGATGGCACGGATCAGTCAATCACCAGCCATGAAACCGGAGGACATTGTTTCTTAAATCTATATAATATTTCAAGATACAACCACAGAAGCAGAAGGATTCTTGTTCACAAAAACGATGGAGGTGCTTTCTTCAAATAAAAAGAGGTTTATTAAGATAATGAGAATGACATTGTGGTGTGGGTGTTGTACATCTATTGCAGCATTAAGAGAAACAACAGCAAGTACAAAATCCTGCAGAACTTCTATAGTCATTATCATCACAGCCTATCTTGTCCATGCTACAGTTCCGTGTATCCAAAATTCATTCCCATTTCTAATGTCAGAAAATCCAAAGACTTTCATCTTTCAAAAAAACCCAAAAAAACAAAAAAACCAAACCCCCAAAAAACAAACCAAACAGAAAAGGCAAAACAAAAAACCCAACTCAATTTGATATAAATAACTTGCACTGGACATTTTAAAACTTTCAGATTTTAATTACACATAAATAAATATATACAGATTTAGAACAGTTCAGTTTGGCCTGCTTCAAGTTCTGCTCCTTGTGCTTTATTAATTATTATTAACTTTAGAAACTTGTGTGCTGTTATCTGTAGGTTGCGGAGTTTTACTTAGTCCTGGGTTTAACTAAACCTGCTTTCTCCCCAGCTGTGACCGCAGCCGTCGGGAAGGCTCTCCTCGATCGGGTCCTCCCTGGGAACCGTCGGGTGTGCGGTTCGTTCCTCCCCTCCTGGTACAGCTCAGGGCTCCTCAGCCCGGGGGAAAATCCACGTCGAGTCTCGGTTTGAAAACTGTAAACGAAGTCTGAAGCTGCTTTAAATCCAAAGCAGTTCTGCCGGCAGTTTTCTCTTGGTCTGGCTTTAGGTCTGGGCTGTAGGTGGGGAAGGAGGAAGGATTCCTGTGTGTCTGCCTGGCAAAACCAGCCGATAACTCCAGGTACAGCCAGCGATCCGTCTCCCTGCCCTCTGCTGCTCCTGCCTCTGGTTCTTCCACTCCTGAGGCTTTTGCTCTTCTCAGTTTTTCAGTTGGAACAAATTCCTGGAGCATGTCAGGATTTCACTATGGGTTTTTTAAAAACAAAACAAAACAAAATTGCACATGACTTGGCTTCCTGCATCCACGATTTAAAAAAAAAAAAAAAAAAAAAAAAAAAAAAAAAAAAAGGCAAAAGCCATGAACCTGGCTTATTTTCTCAATCTCACTACGTCCATTAGAATTGGTTTCTTCTTAAATTCTTTACACCTTCTTTTTTGTCTTTTCTTTCTTTGCTTTCATCCCAAGTTCGCATGTTGCAGTTCAGAAAACGATGCACTGGCTGATCTTTCCCCCCCAGTGCTGTCAGACCTTCCTATCGCGACTGGGGAGAGCTCCCACTGGGGAGAGGGAGGGAGACAGCACGTTATTTCCGATGCTTCACTTCTTTTTCTGACACTTTGGAGTCTCCGGCCGTGTGCCCGTTCCCTGTGCTGTTCATGAACATTTTATCCAGCCCCTTAAGGGACTCCACCAGGTAGTTCTGGAAGGCCGTGAGCGCCGCGCAGATGGCTGGGCCCCCAAAGCCGTGGGTTATCAAGCTGAAATGAGTCAAACAGCTCTGGACACCGGGCTCCAAGATGAGCGAGGGGCGGCTGTTCCCCAGCGGCGAGCGATCCTGGGCTATCAAGTCTGCAAACTCTTTGCAAATTTGCCTGAAAGAGAAAGGGTTGTGTTACTACAAACGCTGCGGGAGAGCTGCAGGGAGGTAGATGCGTCTGGGGGCTCTTTTCCTGCTCCCTGGCCGAGCCGCTGTCTCCCCCCCCGA
>JMFS01008066.1:0-10123 GCA_000699545.1 Podiceps cristatus
CTTATGCGTGCTCAGTTTCCTCAGGTGGTCACGGAACTTGTTGCACTTGTCATAGTCTATTGACTAAACTGATATGAAAGAAGAATGTAATATAGTTCACTACTATGTGATGTTTTTTCTCTAGAGAAGTAGTTTTTTTCTAAAACAAACAAAGAAAAAGGGCAAAAAGTCAAAGATTCTGACAGAATTAAATATACCTTTAAGTCTCAGTTCATCTACAAGTTCAGAAGGTTCCAGTATATAGCAGATGTGTGGTCCCATATTCACAATTCTCATTTGTTTATCTAACAGGTTTTGTCCTGTAAAAATACTCAAATTCAAATTAATCTTTATCTCTTTAATTAATTATTCCCTGTATTTCAAATAAAAAATCACATGATTTTAAAAGCTGTAGTAAATCCGATATTGAATGAAGTCTATAATTAGCTATTTTTAGGCTCTAAATATAACTTTTTGAAAGTATTGCTCATTTCCTTGTTCACTTCTTAGTTCTGAATCAACCTTGAGTGACAACACAAAATTCATTGACATGAATTTTTATATAGGCTTCCTGGTCACAAGAATGCAGATGATTTAGACCTGTGCAAAACTTCTTGTTTGGTTTATAATCACCTCTTTGTAAAGACAGAAAATCAATTAAGCAACTTGACAGGACAAATGCTATTACTGAACCTAAACGTTTTTATAGAAGGAAGGTGACTATTTCGCTTTCCAAAACTGTGGCAAGCATAGTACACTTAACTGTTCAACTTGAACAAGATCTCATTTTCAAATTGAATCTGAAATCTCTTTAAAGGTTGTTCTATACATTATAACTTTACTATAACTGCCATTAAAGAGCACTTTCCCCCCTCCCAGTTCTTTCAAATGGAGTCACATTTAATACTCCTTAGAGTTGCCTGTTTTCTCATTTTTCTTCTTGTTCTTCATTATTTTCTGAATTTCAGTTCAAATTCTTCTTATGTTCCTCCCTTGCTGTTTCTTGCAGATCAGCCTACTTCTGGCCTATCTAGTGAGACTTTCAAAGGCTGCATTTGCTGTTACATCTCTTCCTTGCCCTGAGCAATATGGGGGATAAAAGGTACATCTTTTTGAAGAAAATAAAAGGAACTTGTTACCTACATGTTGTGAAGCAGTTTTACTGTGATGTTAAAACTAGAAATGTGCAATTTATGTACATGATAGCTTGAAAAAGGATAAAACTCAAATAAGGTAGCGTACACTAACTGAGAAGTGAAAGAACTCATACGTAGAGCATATAGAAGCATTAACACTAAATATGTTCAGTACTCATTAAATGTCACTAATTTGACCTACTCGTGAGTTGGTTATGTTGTGCCAGACAGCTGGGGCAGCCAACTGACTTTATATTTTACTCTCTTTGGTCCTAAGACAGAGAAATTTCTGTAAACCTGCCTTCAGCCATTTTCTCTGTTATTAGTTCATCTGCCTTTGAAAGCTTGCAAAGACCAGGACAGTCATATGCAATACTTGAGCTTTGCTTAGAATGACATATAACTAACCATGGAAGAATGTTGTTTTAATAATAGCAGTAATGATTTTTACAGCCAAGGTAGAATATTCTGATTTAATCAGCTCACTTCTACTTAAAAGTTTTTCTCCCAAAAACTGAAATGTTTCAAAGAGTATATCAGTTCATAGATGGTTGGATGATGATGGGCACTGTTGCTCCCTAAAGCAACTTTTTCTTTTTTTCATTTTTTTTTTTTTTTTTAATGAAAGCAGATATTTAGTTTAAGAAAGCGTGTTTATACAAGCTTGATACAGACTTTAGTAGTCCACTCTGGGAATTCTATATGCTAGCCTTGAGAGTAACAGGTTTTATAAAACAGATGATATTTAGACTTAAGTTAGTTTCTATAGGTCTCTATTGGTCCCACCAGAAACTTGTATTCTTAATGGATGACATTGCTAGCAGTTCATTTCACTGTCTGTTGATGTTTTTTTTAAAAAGTCATTACGCAGGTACATCTTAAAATATAAGTGATTGATAGAGGCAATATCTAATGAACCGCTTATTATCTGCCTAGAATTTCTTCTTCAAAAGGAAGCATGAAATAAAAGTGGAAACAATCACTTATTAATATGTCAAAATCAATAAGGTCAGACTAAAGAAGGACTGTGAGTTGAGAAAATGTTGTCCTTGACAAAGAGGCACCACTTAAAAGATAGAGAAAAAGCATAAATAAATTAATAAATAAATAACAGTTATATGAGGTAAAGAGTTTATTGTAAAATTTCACAGTTCTTTGGAAATGTGTTATCATAGGCTTTCTTTTGAAATTTCATATTTAGCATTATTACCAATTGCAGAAGAATAATTGGCATTCCATTACAAGAAAATGAGATCTTCATCTCCTGTTAGGTGTTGTTAAGATCTCTCACATTTTCCAAAAAAAATTACTTAAAATATACTAGTTGGTACAAAGTCAACCCTCTCCTGAAAGTCTGCCAAAAAACTGTTACATGATTTTTTTAAAAACATGATTCATACATTAACTTTTTTTCCTTTTTACTGGAATTTGTTTTTCAAAAATATTATGTATATGTTTTTATTAAAACCTATTGTTATCACATTCTGACACTTTGGTGATTCTTATAATCTTTAGCTTTGACACAAAAAGCTGCAAATCTTCTTTTATAAGATCAGATTTATACTCTTTCTAAACCTAGTCTCCTCTGTATGCAAGAACTGAATTTTCTTTACTTTTCACTATATGTTAAAAGTTTTGTGAACATCAGGTATAAATGTAATGATAAATTTATAGAATACTCTGCAGATGAGAGACAGTGTCACAATTTAACCCCAGATGGCAACTAAGCGTTACAGAACTGTCCACTCACTCCCCTGCCCCAGTGGGATGGGGAGAGAATTGAAAGGGTAAAAGTGAAAAAATCTCGTGGGCTGAGACAGAGACAGTTTAACAGGTAAGGCAAAAGTTGCACACACAAGCAAAGCAAAACAAGGAATTCACTCACTACTTCCCATCAGCAGGCAGGTGTTCAGCCACCTCCAGGAAAGCAGGACTTCATTGCCCATAACAGTTACTTGGGAAGACAAACACTGTACCTCTGAACATCCTCCTCTTCCTTCTTCTTCCTCCAGCTTTATATTGCTGAGCATGACATCTTATGGTATGGAATCTCCCTTTGGCCAGTTGTGGTCAGCTGTCCCATCTGTGTCTCCTCCCAACTTCTTGTGCATCTCCAGTCTACTCACTGGTGGGGTGGTATGAGAAGCAGAAAAGGCATTGATGCTATGTAAGCACTCCCCAGCAATAAAGAAAAGATCCCCGTGTTATCATCAACACTGTTTCAAGCACAAATCCAAAACATAGCCCTATAGTAGCTGCTATGAAGAAAATGAACTGTATCCCAGCCAAAACAAGCACAGGCAGGCAAATCTATGCTTTTTGAGGTTCTAAAATAAACCGTATTTCATTTTCCTTTACTTGCCTCTACAGCTTTTGTTAATGTTTATTCATATTTTTCTTTTTACACTTACAATTTTACTTGGGAAGTGGAGAGGTCTGAAGCTTCCTTGTTAGAATTCCTGATAGAATCACATCTCTCTAATGCTTTCACAGCTGTCGTATTTATAATTTGACCTTATCCATATAAAATGTTACATAATCTTCTACATTAATAAAATTGATTTATATACAAAATAAGTACTTAAAGAAAAATATTTTATTTAACACATTAGACAAATATAGCTTCAAATCAGTCCATCCTCTTTTGCAATGCAACTTGCAGTGATTCAGAAAATTTACTAAAGAAGATATTAATTCTTACTCCAGTGCTTATTTCATAATGTTACTGACTAAAACAAAAAAAATATAGCACTGATATGCATGTCAGTATGGTACATTTCATTAGTAACAATATCATGGAGTCCTTTTGAGCCACATAAAACATATCTAGTCTAAGACAGATAAAATAATTTATAAACAGCCAACATTAGAATAAAAAGACATGTATAAATATATAGAATGTTGGAAACTAAATGTAATAAATTATTGTGTTGTTATTATACATTAGGAAGAGCAAAAATACGTAACAAAAACTATTATTATGAAAGAAATTTTAAGAACCTTAGGAGGAAAAGCCCCAAAGCTTGGTTCTGATATAACAATATGATAATGGGAAAAAAATCACTAAATAAAATACAGAATGCTGTGAAAAATAAATGTGGGATATCTCTTTCTGCATTTAGAAGCCAAACTGATTGTATGGGGTAGTGGAATAGTATCTCAGAGTAAATTCATCAACACAAGTTTGTGTTGGACCACATATTTCTGGCAGAGAAATATTTTGCTGATTCCAGACATTAGTTTGTTTGGCACTAGGTCAGATACCCAAAGTAAGGTTTTATTTCTTAAGTGAGGAGTGTCCAGGTGTGCAAGAAAGGAGAGGTGAGCAACCACTGAAGCTATATGGCTAAAAAAAATATGCAGAATCCAAGATGGATCCTGAACTCCAGCTGGCAATGACTGGATGACTCCTCTATCTAGGGCTCTATTATCTATCACTCTGGTAAGTATCCCTCTATTATAATTTATCCAGTTCGGCAATGTAGACACTCTGAAGAACAGTTCCTGAGCTTACCTCTTAGTTCCCTTTTATAGATGTGCCCCTGAAGACATTCATGGAAAAACATGCCTGACTAAGTCAACCAATAAGAAGCCTTAAACATAGCATTTTGTCTCAAATCTTAAACTTTTTGTAGGGTTTAGCTACCTAAATGAAGATGCGGAAAGAATTGCCTCTCTCCTCCTAGTAGTCTCGTACACTGGGGTTTTATTCAACTACTAATTCTGGCTGTTGTAGCTTTATTTCCAAAAGCTGAACAATCATGTGAATCTAACATTGAAAGAAACACACACTTTTTATCATAAGGTGATTGATTGTAGATACATATTTAGGGTAGAGATTAGATCCCACCTTTTGCCATGGAGTGCAATATATGTTCTATATACTATGCAAGAATTACTTGTACACAGTATATTGCACACCGTATAATGCATATACTGTGCATACTTTTCTGTTAAGTGTACCACACGTGTTACATACATTAAGTCTTTCTTTTCCAGTTTGGATCAATGTGTCTTTATCTTATCCCAACCACAACAGTATCAAAGCAAAGAAATTGAGAAAACTTTCAACTGAAGTGACAAAGTCATGAAATCATACAATGGTTGGGTTGGCAGACATTTCTAGAAGTCATGATCTCTACCCTCCCTTCTCAAGCAGAGTCAGCTAGAGCAGGCTGCCCAGGACCATGTCCAGACTGCTTTTGAATATCTCCAAGGACGGAAACTCTGCAGCTTCTCTGGGAAACCTATGCCACTGCTCAGTCACCCTCACAGTCAGAAAGCTTTTCCTGATGTTCAGAGGGAATTTCCTGTGTCTCAGTTTATGCCCATTGCGTCTGATCATGTCAGTGAGGATCACTGAAAAGAGCCTGGCTTTTATATACATTGATGACATCCTTCCTGAGGCTTCTCTTCTCTAAGGTAAACAGTGCCAGCTCTCATCCTCTCCTGATATGAAAGATGTTCCAATAATTTCATCATCTTCATGTCCCTTTGTTGGACTAGCCCCAGTAAGCCATGTTTCTCTTGTATTGGGAACCTTAGACCTTGACCCAGCACTTAGGATGTGGCCTCACCAATGCTGAGCTGAGAGTAAGGATTACTTGCCTCAACCTGCTTGTGACACTCTTCCTAATGCAACACAGTAGGCTGTTGGTCTTCTTGGCTGCAAAAGCACACTGCTGGATTGTGGTTAGATTCTTGTCCACCAGGACCTCCAGGTCCTCTGCAAAGCTGCTTTCCAGCTAGCTGACCACCAGCTTGTCCTGGTGTCTGGAGTTACTCCTTCACAGAGGTAAGACTACATTTCCTTTCACTAAACTTCCTGAGATTTCTGTGACCCCATTTCTCCAGCTCTTAAAGGTCTTTCTGAATGGCAGCACAACCATTTGGTGCATCAACCCAGTTTTATATCATCTGCAAATCAGTTGAGGGTGCGCTACCACAGGTAGTATGCTACAGCTGTTGTTTATAACATGCTAGTGGTACATTTGCATATGAATCCATCCAAGCAGTGAAAGAGGTGAGCTAGGAAGTCAATGACAGCCTCTTGTAGCTTGAGTGACTGATCAGATCTCTTTTGGAAAGGGAGAAAGTGAGAAGATACTGCACTTTAAATATTAACAAATATGATCCAATCTTTTTAAAAAATGTGGACGCAGCAAGATCAGCATCTTCTGAAGAACTTTCAGTTTTATTTAATGATTAATTGAGTTAAAGGAGGAGACAAAAACTAAAACATTTCTTTGCTGGACTAGTAAGTAAGCTGCTTTCTTGAAAGCAGAAGAGCCAGGTCCATATTTCTCTGCCAGTTAATAATTAGTTTTTCAGGTAGAGTAGAACTGCATCAAAAATTTGTGAAGTGCTCAGTTTGGCTTTTGCAGTATTACATAATTAGTACAGTCCTCTGAGAGATTAAAGCAATAACAACAAAAACTTAAAAGACTAGGTAGGAAGATGTTATGACTTTTTAGTGTAAACAGTCTAATTCATAGATTAGATATAAGGTGAGCCTTACAAGTTGCAGCTAAGAAGTTCATGAAGTAGTTAGAACTTGCTAGTGAAACCATGCAAATGACAAGTCAAAAAATGGACTAAATCTGTATGATGTGAATGTAAGATGTAAATTTATGTGTTAAAGAAAGTACAATTTTCTTTAGCAAAAAAGCAAGTAAGTGAAAAAACTTCGCAGTAAAATTAAATTAACTTATTGGTAAATTTGTCTCCATAGAGTTATTGAGGTATAATCTTCCTTCCTTTCTTTCTTTGTTCTTTCCTCCTTACTTCCCTCCTCCCTCCTTCCCTCTTCCCCTCCTTCCTTCTTCCTTCCTTCCTCCTTCCATCCTTTCCTCCTTCCTTCTGTGAGGAAATAATAGAAGATTGGTGAGGAGGACTGTAAACATATTTAAGTGACTTGCAGCTGGTGTGCTGAAAAATGCATATATCATACTAATTGTTGTTTAGTCTTGTGCTTGACAAGTAGAACATCTGTGTTTAGATAACATAGCCCTGTGATAGACTTAGAGGCACCCTATTGAACATGTTTGAGATGCCTGCCCTGCTGTGGGAAAGATCAGAGCACAGTGGTAAACTATGCCTGTGGAAATCCCTCGTATAGAGGTGAAAGCAGCCTGTTCAGTGATTCTCTAGCAAGGACCAAGTTCTGTATTGCCTGCACCCCTGCTTGTGTGTCTTTGCCTAGGTGCTTCTTCATAGATCCCCCAGTTCACAAGGTAATAAAAATAAATTTACTCTTTGCATTTCATCTGTGGTTTTGTGGTTGTTCCTGCATCCTTCTTGTGTTGGCTCATACATCTTCCTTCCTTCCTTCCTTCCTTGTTCATTCTTTTCAAAGCCAAAGCTACATGACTCCTCAAGAAATTGATGTGGTTGAAGAAGTTAAGTAGCACACAAGTCACAGATTTGATTGATGTGACAGCATCATAAACAATGAACTGCAGTGCAAAAGAGATGGAAAAAACAAATCAGACAAAACATTTAAGTCTACATAAGTCTAGATCAGAATTAGTAACTGAGGTAGAAATAGAATAATAAGAGCAGTAGTACTTATGTCCAGAGTAAGCTAAGTAACTGGGCAATTAATCATCTTGTAAATTTGCTGTTATAAGAGTAGAAAATGCAGAACAGTGCAGCCAAAAGATGATCTGGAAGTATATGAAAGGGATAAATAGAACAAGATAGTAATGTAGCTCACAAGATTTAAAAAAAAAAAAAAAAAAAAAATAATAAAAAAAATTCCCTGGGATTCTGACAAAATAAACATTGAAAATAATAGAGAAGACAGATTGGGACACATTCATTAATAATTAAGAAATGTTGAAGTGCTCAGAAAAAATATTATAAAAATTCTAAAGTGAATCAGTAATGAAGAAATGCATGGCTTCTTAGTAAAAAAGACAGTATCTCTGTACAGACTTTGAGGTCATGGACCTGAATGTTCCTATCTAGGAAGCTCTGATTTTGTGTGTGCAAAAGAGGAGTCATGGGATTTGAAGGTAATATACCTGGCATAGTCTGTTAATATGGAGATGTTTTTCATATACTGAATTACATTAAAAAACTAAAACATCACCTCTATATAGAAATTTACAGTATTCAAGTGTCAAATATAAAAAAGGAAAGTGCCTCAAGAACATAAACAGGGATCTGACTTAGAGGAATAATAGATGATGTGCAATTCTGCACCTCACAATTTAAAAGGGAAGTCAAGGTACATGAATGTGTCCAGAAAAGGGTAACAAAGCTAGTAGATGGGCTGGAAGGCATATCCTATGAGGAGCAGCTGAGAACTCTGTTCATCTAGTTTGGAAAAAAGGAGACTGAGGGGCAACCTCATGGATCTCTACAGCTTCCTGAGGAGGGGAAGTAGAGAAGCAGGTGCTGATCTCTTCTCCCTGGGATCCAGTAATAGGACACATGGGAATGGTTCAAAGCTGTATCAGGGGAAGTTTGGACTTGACATTAGAAAGCATTTTTTTACCAAGAGGGTGGTCAAACACTGGAACCAGTTTCCTGGAGAGGTGGTCAATGCCCCAAGCCTGTCAGTGTTTAAGAGACATTTGGACAATGCCCTTAACAACATGCCCTAACTTTTGGTTATCCCTGAGGTGGTCAGAAAGTTGAACTAGATGATCATTGCAGTTCTTTCAGCTGGAAATATTCTATTCTATTCTATCCTATTCTATTCTATTCTAAACAGAGAATGGCTGTGCAAAATAATGCCTTTGGTGTGAGGAAAACATGTCATGCTAAATAAATGAAAATACAAAAGCAGGCAAATGTGCAAGGCTGTATTCAGCAGTATAAGTTTTCTCAGGCCTTATTCAGAAAGTATTTCTCAGAAAGAAATACCAGTAGGTGAAGATGTTCAGAAGAGACAGGTGAGGAGGGAGGGGCAGAGGTGTTGCCCTCTACCTCAGGGAATGGATAGAGTGTGATGAGTTGTCTCTGACGAATAGCCACAAGCAAGTTGAAAGCTTATGGGTGAGATTCAGAGACCGAGGCAACAAAGGGAACCTTGTGACTGGTCTCTACTACAGGCCACTCGATTGGGGAGCCTATTGATGAAGCCTTCTTACTCCAGCTACAGGAGGCATTGTACTTATAGGCTCTCATCCTGTTGGGGGACTTCAACCATATCAACATCTGCTGGAAAAGTAGCATGGGGAGCTGTAGGCAATCCAGGAGACTCTTGGAGAGCATGGAGGATAACTTCTTAAGCCAGGTAATAGACAGCTCTACCAGAGGGGATGAAATACTGGACTGATGGTCACCAATGCACGTGAGCTAATCACTGATGTCAAGATTGGAGGTAGTCTGGGCTGCAGTGATCACATGCTGGTGGAGTCTGAGGGATATGGGCCACACAAAGAATAAGGTCAGGACCCTGAATTTTAGGAAAGCTAACTTCCAGCCCTTCAAAGAGCTAGTCAGTAGGACCCCCTGGGAAACTGTCCTCACGGACAAGGGAGCAGAACAGAGCTGGCAGATCTTTAATGACACTTTCCATAAAGAGCAAGAGCTCTCAGTCCCCAGGTGTAAGAAATCAGGCAAGGAAGGCAACAGACCAGCATGGCTGAGTCAAAATCTTCTGGTCAAATTAAAGGGCAAGAAGGGCAAACACACAGGCAGGGAAGCAGGGTCAGGTATCCTGTGAAGAGTATAGGGACACTCCCCAGTTGTCTAAAGATGGGGTCAGGAAGCCCAATTCATGGCTAGGGCTGAACTTGGCAAGGTATGCAAAGAATAATAAGAAAGGCTTCTACAGATATGTCAGCTATAAAAGGAAGATTAAAGAAACTATACCACCCCTGATAAGCAGGACAGGCAAACTGGTATCAACAGACTAAGAGAAGGCTGAGGTACACAACAATATTTTTGCCACAATCTTCACTTGCAACCTCACTTCCCACGCCTCTCAAGTGCATGGACTGCAAGGCAGAGACTGGACTTTTCTTCCCACTGTAAGAAAAGATCAGGTTCATGAC